>JACMZG010001870.1:52993209-53003209 GCA_018340805.1 Microvelia longipes | reverse complement strand
AAGATCCATTTGTATTTTTTATACTAGCCTATTCACAAGTTAATAATAATGATTTTTGTGCTTAAATGTTGTTCCTCCTTATAGATATATATATAAATATATATATATATATTATATATAATATATTATTATATATATATATATATATTATATATATAGTATTTAATATTGATATTTTGATTAAATTTAGCAGATTCTATTGTTAAAATTAGTTATAAGTTATTGGTTGGAGTTATTAGTTATTAAATCACAGCGTGGTTTGAATTTTTTAATCAAGACCCATATTTTGGTATGCTAATCATTTCTTTAGATTCAAAGAAAGCCAGCTTTTTTTTGTTTTTTTTTCTTCTCATTTCTAAGATCCGATTTGTATTTTTTATACTAGCCTATTCACAAAGTTAATAATAATGATTTTGGTTAAATGTTGTTTCCTATATTATATATATATAAATATATAATATATATTAATATATATATATATATATTATATATATATATATATATATATATATATTAAATATGAATATTTGATTAAAATTTAGCAGATTTACTATTGTTAAAATTAGTTATAAGTTATTGTTGGAGTTATTAGTTAGTTAAATCACAGCGTGGTTTGAATTTTTTAATCAAGACCTATTTTGGTATGGCTAATCATTTCTTAGATTCAAAGAAAGCCAGCCTTTTTTTTGTTTTTTTTTCTTCTTCATTTTCTAGATCCATTTGTAATTTTTTATACTAGCCTATTCACAAAGTTAATAATAATGATTTTGTGCTTAAATGTTGTTTCCTCCTAATATATTATATATATAAATATATATATTATATATTATTATATAATATATATATATATATATTTATATATATATATATATATATATATAAAATATGAATATTTGATTAAATTTAGCAGATTTACTATTGTTAAAATTAGTTATAAGTTATTGGTTGGAGTTATTAGTTAGTTAAATCACAGCGTGGTTTGAATTTTTTAATCAAGACCATATTTTGGTATGGCTAATCATTTCTTAGATTCAAAGAAAGCCAGCCTTTTTTTTGTTTTTTTTTCTTCTTCATTTCTAAGATCCATTTGTATTTTTTATACTAGCCTATTCACAAAGTTAATAATAATGATTTTGTGCTTAAATGTTGTTTCCTCCTATTTTGCTTAAGATAATTTGACTATTCCATATGAAATAATGTCTCATCTATTGATTTTAATGTCATTTAAAACACACCGTAGCAAACAATTTTGTTTAGCCAATGTCAGAAAATGTTTTTACTTCAAGTCTGCTTTGTTTGTGTTTATGAGCGATGTCAATAATATAGAGTGAGGTAAATAACTAAAACACTTCTCCTCAAACCTGACAATGTGTTTTCTATTTTGCCATATTATTTTCTCATTAACCCATTGCTTCCGTTATGATTTGATATGGTTCTAGTATAATGGCAATATGACGTAATGCAGAGCATAGAGTCATGCCATGCCATGCCATGCCGTGGTCTGACGTCTGTCCTATAAACCTCTATTTGATTATTCATATTGATTTGCTTTGGTAGCCGAGGTAAGAAGGTTATTTGCTACCCTGTAAAGGTCTATCACCTCTCGTCTCTCTACCCCTTCCCATCCTGTTCACTCTTAGTTTTTCTTTCTGACTATTCGTAGTGATATTTACCAAACTTTGTTATTATCATGAGAATGCTAATAAGCATATTGATGAATGAGTCATAAGAATGCTCTCTTATGACTCAGGCTCCTCAAGACGTAGCTTTCACAGAGGTCGTATTATATTATTGTAACATTACTTAGGTTTATGTATTGAGGCTGACCAAGATGTGAAAAAACAGTTGAATGCACTGCTGTCATTAGCCTGTCAAGTTTGTTTACTCTACTTTACTTCAATTTAAAGAGATACATATAATGTGGCAAAGAACAACTTATTTTGCCTCATTATCAATATATGCGTGGACCAAAGGCCTTCCAGTGCTTTACTCAGATCATATTCTTGAAATAACTTCCTCAATTTTTATCTGATTTAAGTCTAATTTGAAACTAATAAAAAAATAAGCGTTCGTGCTTTTTACTTTTTCCAGCCCTACGAAAACTAGGATTTCCAGACATTTTACCAAAAATTAATGATAGTTGGATTTTTTTATTGTATTAATCGCTCGTGTTTAAAATTTTAATCAAATCTTATTATTAGCGTTGGCTCGATTTTCTGAAAAGGAAATATTGAAACTGTGAATGTTGAGGAGTCGAGAAGTTCCTGTAGCAGGTTGTAAGCTAGACAAAGATAGCTCGTCCTAACCAATATTTTATATATCTCCAGCAGTGGACATTTTGCCAACTTCAATTTTATTTTCAACGAGGTCTTTGTCAAAAGATTTCGAAATTCTGGATTATGACGAAGTCTACAAATCATACTTTAGTATTTTAAATATAAATTGTTGAAGATTTGAAAGAATTGTGAGTGTTAGAGAGATCTCCAAGAGCTGCGTTAGATATTGAATTTTTGAAGCTGTTCCAGTTGTGGTGGAATAAGGTCTTGGTTTAGTAGGGTATTAGATGTATGGAGTGGGATTTGATATCTCTGGAGGCTGCTTATATATAGTTATTCTTGGATTCAGCCTGCTCGTGTGCTCCGAGATTATTATGTGTATTCGTGGCTCTACCATTTTTATTAAAAAATAATATTAATAACTTATTAACTTATACTGCAGTTTCAAAGGTGGTCCTAGGCGCTGGGTTGTCTCATAGGTTTTCTATCCATAGATTTGTAAAATCATTAGATCAGGGTTATAGATGAATTATTGGATAGTTGTATTCTCTTATTTCTCCTTATGAACTTAATCTACAGTTTTTACTTGTCTCTATTTTTATGCTTAATTATTGATATTTAGGTACGCAGCTGAGTTTCGACCCGCCAAGTCAAAAAGAATTGTTAAAATACCCCGCTGTCATTAAAAACTCTAACGCTGCCAGTGTACGGTGTATATTGAGTGTACAGCATTATACTGTACGCTGGAAAGTCGGTTTTTTGAGGGTTTGTTGCGTGAAAACGGCTAAAAGTATTATAAATTAAAACATATATATATATGTTTAAAGAGCGTATCTTGTAGATAAAATAAAATTTTCATTAAAATAAAAGTGGAGAAAAATAGGTTTAAAAATGCGACTTTAACGTCTTGTTATTCCTTCAGTTTCTAAGCTACTGAATAGATTTCGACTTATGAGGACTTTTTGGATTTGGTTTATCCAAAAAGTCGCTCGTGTAGGCTTTCCTACCAAAGAAAATCTCAATTCGACATTCCTACGGTGAACGCGGAGCGAAAAACTAAGCTGCGTTGACGCACCAAGCAGCCTGTTTCAGTAAAAACTGAATAATGCCCACTCAGACCGGTAGTAGGGGTGGTCCATCTCATAAGGGCTTAACAAGTTCTTACATATAGCTGTCTATCAGACTTCAAACTTATCCTGAATTACTTATAGAGACTAAACCCGATAATAAGTTATAAAACGCCAGGTTCTTAAAAATTGTCATCCTGGGACAAGAACCAGTCCCTAGGATCGTAAGACATCTTATATGGTACTTCAAAAAAGGTTGAACTTAAAACTACTGACTCGAATAAGAACACAGCATCTTTATATATGTTAATAATTTATTAAAGCTGATTTCATGAGATTAATAGGCTAGTAAAATAATCATTGTATTTACTCAAATAGACTTATACAATCTGGTAACCCTAACTCCCCTTTGAGTACTCGTATGTATACTTTCAAACTATGTTTATAAATTAATTTAGGTTTAGATATAATTAAATAAAAAGTATTAGTATGCTGGTTGAGAGAAGTATAAATCAATAACTTTATTTCCTGATGAGACTTAAATCCTGAGTAGTATAACTTATTTCCTGAGTAGGTAACTTAAATAACCTCTTCTGAACTAAGTTCTGGCACATAAATACTCTCCAAATTTTTGCATCCATCACAAAAAACCCTAAAACCAATAACGACTGGAATTAGGAACAATATAAAAAGCATAAACTTAGCTAATTAAAAAAACGAGATCGAATAAAACTAGAACCCTTCCGAGAAGGGTTCTAGAAACAGTATTAAATTATCCAAAAATAATATGAAATTAACAAAACTTAATAAACTTATGACAGGGCTCTTTGATTCACAAAACGACACTTTTACGACCCATAAAAGTAATTTTAAGTTAATATACTTGAAACCAGGGCCTGAGGCCCCGGCAGAAGCCGAGCCCCAGAGACACCTCAAGGCACTTATTTGCCTTTAAACTGACTTGACTAGAACTGAACAGTCCTCTAACTATTAGGAGACTTAAAAAACTCCCCGTCAAGTCTTAGGTCTAAAAACGTTTTAAAATAAACTTTTCTGTCTCGCTAAGTCATGTTCGTTTTGGTTGGAGACGATCATTGACGTTTTAAAGTGAAGTTGTTAGGTTGGCAATACTAAAGGGACTTATTGAAATTGAGAGGCATAATCAGCTTTTTCTCCCTGGCGGCTTGCCAGCAGACTGCATCAAGAATAAAGCTGTTCAACTTTAGAGGCAGTGTTGTCAAGGGTATAAGGGAGTAGTTGCTGACTATACCCTTATCGTTTCTTACTATACCCTGCTGCAATTATTACAACTGCTGAAAGTTGTTATGATACATGTCCACGAACACCTCTGGTATGACATCTCTTGGAATAGCAGAAAGAGTTAACTTGCTCACTCTGGTGTCACGCTGCCAATGAGAATAAGCTGATCGTTACTTGTATCTAGTATTATTAAGGTTTAAGAATTAACTTAAGCTGGTCCAATAGATTATCTTAAATTCTCATTATCTTAAGGGAGATACGATAGTTTTATAAGTATATTCTACAGTTTTATTGTTCCCATTATTTATAAGGTATCTAAAATACAGATTTGATAGATTTCACAGTTTTTACTGTCATATCAACTTACCTACAATTTTGGATAGGTTCATGACTTGAACCTATTGAAATTCTATAGTTCCAAAATACATTAGAAAGTCAGCAGTGACCTGAACTTCAAGTCTCTGTTAACTTTAGTATGACGCACGATTAAAATCAGTTGACAGCGAGAGAAAATAGTGTTGAGGAACCAATTAGGTTGGCCTGATATGATATTGTAGGCGTATTTTAACATCCAGGACTAACCTCATTGACACCCTCACATTATTTTCCCACGCTGTCAACTGATTTTAGCCGTGTGTCGTACTATAGCTTATGTAGTCTTTGCAAATCATAAGCATTTTCTCTTAGTTTGAAAGAATATGCAATGAATCAATTTGAATGGGAATTCGTGTAGGGGGTCCTTGTTTAAAATTGTATTGAAGTGTTATGTAATGACATTTACCTGACTACCTACTACTTACTACTACTTATACCAGGACTAACTACTTACTAAGTATTAAGTCCCGCATTCCAATATAGTGACATCACATTGCGATCTTGGTTTATGAACCATTAAACTCGTTCTCGACTTGAGATTTGTTGAATCGAAAACTGTTTGCAGAAAATTCGCTAGTGACAAATAGTTTATTTTGTCCTGAATTCTCTACTTATACAAACAGGTTGTCTCAAAATTTCTATTAATAGATTTTAAATCTTATAATTACTAATGTTACTTAGTTACGGTTGAACTGAAGCAGCACTGTACTCGTATGTACTGGATACGATGTTACTGATAATATCAGAGTCAAAATTATTGTTACTGCTGAGATGTTATCTCTGATGTGTTTAGTTGAAAGTGTTGCAACTGTTAAAACTTTCCATTTAACACTAATTTCATTTCTGGCTCATTTATATTTAAAAATCAATTGTTTACCCTAATTTTGTTTATCGACGAGTTAAAATGATAGAGTCCTTACTAGGATTTGAACAAGTAATTCCCCTCTCTTTCCTCGATCTTAAGTTGATATTTTGATTATAGGATAGTTCCGTTTTATTTCTCATGGTTATTTACTCAATATATCTCTGAAGTTTATAGATTTACAAATTATTATTTTTTAATACAATCAAAAAGCCAGTGTTATTAGACCAAGAGCCCAGGGGTGTTGTGTTAATAAAAAAAAGTGTAATGGCTGGACCGGTCTCAATTTTTCGTAAATACCTTCCAGAACAAGGATCTGCAAATTCTGCCGACTCGTATCGGATGGGTGTCCCAGGCAGAACCTTTGACCCCTAAAGTGCGTTCTGCCTGGGACACCCATCCGATACGAGTCGGTAGAATTGCAGATCCTTGTCCAGGAAGGTATTTACGAAAAATTAAGACCGGTTCCAGCCATTACACTTTTTATTAACAAAACACCCCTGGGCTCTTGGTCTACACTGAGAGAAAAATGACTTTTTCTGCACAACTAAATTATAGTTAAGGGCATATTTGTTGGTGTGAAACAGAATTTTATTGCGGCCATCTAGAATTTAGTTAATTTAGAAGAACACGTTTTGTCAATCTAACTAAACGATTTAGTTAAAAGATATTTAGTTGTGTCAACTAAACTATAGTTAATCACAACGTCAAAATATTGGATCTAAATAAAAAAATTAGTAGCGCGAACTGAAAAGAATTTAGTTAAAGATTTTTTTTCATCCTTCAACTATTTGTTGTTGAGCGCTACGTTCAACCAGTTATGGGCAGTGAAAGTTTCAGTTGTAATAACAGAATGAAGTAGTTAAGTTTTAAGTGTACTGTTTTTAACCTATTTACAGTTGATACAAATGGTAAACTATAGTTAGTTACAAATAGCTTTTTCTGTAGAGCTAACTAGACATATTTAGTTAGGATTTTTTAAACCTTTAACTATAACTTTTAGTTGTACTTAACTATATAACAGTTAGGAGCAATGAGAGTGCTAGTTAGTTATATAACTGAACAAAATAGTTAAGTTCGGATTCGCTGCTACTGACTATCTAACAGTTGAGACCAATGGTAAACCCTAGTTAATTACAATAAGCGGCTTCTGTTTATCACTAGTGGAATATTTAATTTTTACTTTCTCTCACCTTCTACCAATAGTCTATGGGAAAAGTATTGTGTTCACCAAAAAAAAACCGAAACCGGAATGTCACCCTTATTTTCAATGTTAAAACATCTTAAGATTAGGTACAATTTTGTTATTCTAAGTTTACTTCCCAGATTATGAAACACATGACATAGTATGTAAAAAAGATATTACAATAAACCAGTAAATCCCGTTATAAGTTTAAAAATTTTGAGAAATAAAATGTGGGGAAAAAATTAAATCCCTATACAATATTTGTATGATAGACCTAATACAGATTATATAAATTGTTCACAAAAAACCCATGTCAAGATTACAAAAAGTTAAGTGCCATATCCATATTATACAGGTATAATTCTCAGGAAAAAGATTACAGGAAAGAAGGCATATACAAATCCCGTTTTTTCATATATGGTTTTCCATGTCAGGTAAAAAGAGGGAAGAAGGCTTTTTCATTTGAAAATTTCTTTGTTAATCTCAAGATTAGTACTACAATAAAAGGGGTTCATCTGAGTGTTGATGACCCTCTGGTTATCTATATAGACAGAAATGTCAAAAAGAGAGCTTTAAAATTGTTAACAAGGCTTCATATATGGTATAAGGAAAAAGTTTTAATAATTGCTTATGAAGAAATAAATATACAATGTATCAGAAGTTATGTCCAACAAGTTATAAGTTAAGTTTTTTAATTTTTGTATTGCCTCCTACTTTTTTTAAAAAAAGAAGGAAGCTTTGTAAAAGAAAAAAACCAACCCCTTTTGTTATCAAATGTCCTCCTTGCAGCACCTACTGAACCCAAAAAACAAAAAAAAATCTTGTCTGTGTTATATGTATGGATAGTTTTCATGATTTTTTTCTTATTTAGAAAGTGTACGGTGAACTGTATTTCATCTGTGACTAAGCTATTGTATGTATGTATGTACATATACTGGCGAAATAAAAGATGTATTTATTTATCCATTCATATTAGGCTCAAGCTCAATAAGTCCTATCTGAATGTGTCTGTTTCAAAAGGTAAAAAAGAAATGTATATTACAAGTTGCGATAGTCTTTTTTAAATTCGCATAAAATATTAAGGAACCACCCCACCCCCCCCCATTATGAACAACCCCTTTATACAATGAACAACCTTTTGAGAACTGTACTACTTTGTGTATAGCAATCCGCAACCAAAAACGTTCACATGCAGCAATAATAGCGACCCTTAGGTAATGCTTAAGAACTATGATGGTGCTACTCTGTGGCACTGATGCAAGTCAAAAAGACCATAGCGAGCGTACAATAAAGAGCCCTAAGAAGAAAAGGATAATACTTTTAACTATCAAACCTACAATACATTTCGTTGCAATTCAACCAATGTGACACAAATCTGATAGGGAGCAAACATTATGGGGGGCCCCCCCAAAACAATTTTACATTTGTAACTCATATTGATGCAGCTTTATACTTGGTAGTTTTTTTGTGCTCATTGTGATGGTGAGCCCATGGGACAATTAATATATAGGTCCACATGTTTTGCTTCCCTATCTCCTATAAGGAGGGGGAAGCATAGTATTGGCAAAAAATGTGATACCCATGTTTTTCATGTAATGCCTATATACGTTTCAACATCTAGATATTTCAAAAATGGACAAAGAAAATGTCGTGTCTGTATATGTATGTAAGTGTGTGTATATGTATATGTGCACTTTTCCTTGTTAACACGATGTATGTAGACCAAATGGCTCAACCGATTTAAATGAAGTGTGACTTTTCTGTAACTGATGGTGATTTGTCACTCTGTTGTGAATGTTTTCCCTGATATGACTTTAATTTTATTTTTGATTCCTGTTTAATTACCTGTATTCATTAATAAATGTAGTAAGTAATTACCTAATTTATTTATTACATTTAATAATAAAATTATACAAAATCATAAGTATTATTATTATTTTTAATTCATATTTAATTAGTCCCTAATTTTCATGACCTCCCTCATCATAATTGTATTTACAAACCCCCGCACTCAGCCATAGGCTTGCCGGATTGTCAAAACTTGAAAATATATGAAAGTAAAGACAATAAAATAAAAATATAATATATTATATTTATTAGACAATAAATATAAAGGTAATGTATATCTCCTCTAAGTTTCATTTAAATTGGTTGAGGTGTTTCGTCTGTATGTAGTGTTAACAGGGAAAAGTATGCACATATACATACAGACTCACATATATACACAAATAAATACAGACATACACATACATGCAGACAGACATACATACAGACAACTGTTTTTCGATTTTTGGGATCTGTATGACTGTAAGTGCTCAAACGTATAGATATTTGATGGAAAAGTCGGTGTCACATTTTTGCGCAATTCTGCACATTTTGAATCCCATTTTTATTCTTTAGGACCAAAAATATGGACCTTATGTAGAGAATATAATTGGAGAATACGATGAAAACCGTATTCTTCAAATTGGGCCCATATTTTTGACCCTACAAATTCAATGTCGTATTTTTGATGTTTTTTCTATCATTCATAAGGGTGGGAAAGCCTTTGTTATTCTATACTTGGCAGCTAGCGTTTGTATTCTGAGGCGTACGGAAAACTTGTTGCATATTTGGCAGCCTACTTTATTATTTTGAGATGTAGGGAAGCTTTATTCCATACTTGGTAGCTTGTTTTTTATGCATAATTGTTGTATTCTGTTGCTACCAACTAATTGTTAGTAGAGTCCGAATGTTTTTTATTAAATCCAACAAAATTCTGTTTAAAACCAATGAATAATAAGAAATTTAGTTGCCTCTACTGAAATTATTAGTTGAAGGAAGATATTTGTTAGATCTAACTATTTCTAGTAGTATTAAACAGAACTTTCAGTTACTTCAACAAATGTATAGTTGGATCCATTGGGTTTTCCAGTTAGCTCCAGTGAACTAACACCCCCCACTACTACCTCCACCAGACGTTTAGTTAAGGTAG
>JACMZG010001870.1:52980830-52992264 GCA_018340805.1 Microvelia longipes | reverse complement strand
GGAATATATTTTTTAGGTTAAAAAATGGAATTCGAACTATAAAAGCGAATTCTTTTATGAAGCGCTTACACTGAGAGAAAAATGACTTTTTCTGCACAACTAAATTATAGTTAAGGGCATATTTGTTGGTGTGAAACAGAATTTTATTGCGGCCATCTAGAATTTAGTTAATTTAGAAGAACACGTTTTGTCAATCTAACTAAACGAATTTAGTTAAAAGATATTTAGTTGTGTCAACTAAACTATAGTTAATCACAACGTCAAAATATTGGATCTAAATAAAAAAATTAGTAGCGCGAACTGAAGAATTTAGTTAAAGATTTTTTTCATCCTTCAACTATTTGTTTGTTGAGCGCTACGTTCAACCAGTTATGGGCAGTGAAAGTTTCAGTTGTAATAACAGAATGAAGTAGTTAAGTTTTAAGTGTACTGTTTTTTAACTATTTTACAGTTGATACAAATGGTAAACTATAGTTAGTTACAAATAGCTTTTCTGTAGAGCTAACTAGACATATTTAGTTAGGATTTTTAAACCTTTAACTATAACTTTTAGTTGTACTTAACTATATAACAGTTAGGAGCAATGAGAGTGCTAGTTAGTTATAACTGAACAAAATAGTTAAGTTCGGATTCGCTGCTACTGACTATCTAACAGTTGAGACCAATGGTAAACCCTAGTTAATTACAATAAGCGGCTTGTTATCACTAGTGGAATATTTAATTTTACTTCTCTCACCTTCTACCAATAGTCTATGGGAAAAGTATTGTGTTCACCAAAAAAAACCGAAACCGGAATGTCACCCTTATTTTCAATGTTAAAACATCTTAAGATTAGGTACAATTTTGTTATTCTAAGTTTACTTCCCAGATTATGAAACACATGACATAGTATGTAAAAAAGATATTACAATAAACCAGTAAAATCCCGTTATAAGTTTATAAATTTTGAGAAATAAAATGTGGGGAAAAAATTAAATCCCTATACAATATTTGTATGATAGACCTAATACAGATTATATAATTGTTCACAAAAACCCATGTCAAGATTACAAAATAAGTTAAGTGCCATATCCATATTATACAGGTATATTCTCAAAAAAGAATTACAGGAAAGAAGGCATATACAAATCCCGTTTTTCATATATGGTTTTCCATGTCAGGTAAAAAGAGGGAAGAAGGCTTTTTCATTTGAAAATTTCTTTGTTAATCTCAAGATTAGTACTACAATAAAAGGGGTTCATCTGAGTGTTGATGACCCTCTGGTTATCTATATAGACAGAAATGTCAAAAAGAGAGCTTTAAAATTGTTAACAAGGCTTCATATATGGTATAAGGAAAAGTTTTAATAATTGCTTATGAAAAATAAATATACAATGTATCAGAAGTTATGTCCAACAAGTTATAAGTTAAGTTTTTTTAATTTTTGTATTGCCTCCTACTTTTTTAAAAAAAGAAGGAAGCTTTGTAAAAGAAAAAAACCAACCCCCACTTTTGTTATCAAATGTCCTCCTTGCAGCACCTACTGAACCCAAAAAACAAAAAAAAATCTTGTCTGTGTGGTATATGTATGGATAGTTTTTCATGATTTTTTTCTTATTTAGAAAGTGTACGGTGAACTGTATTTCATCTGTGACTAAGCTATTGTATGTATGTAGTACATATACTGGCGAAATAAAAGATGTATTTATTTATCCATTCATATTAGGCTCAAGCTCAATAAGTCCTATCTGAATGTGTCTGTTTCAAAAGGTAAAAAAGAAATGTATATTACAAGTTGCGATAGTCTTTTTTAAATTCGCATAAAATATTAAGGAACCACCCCCCCCCCCCCCATTATGAACAACCCCTTTATACAATGAACAACCTTTTGAGAACTGTACTACTTTGTGTATAGCAATCCGCAACCAAAAACGTTCACATGCAGCAATAATAGCGACCCTTAGGTAATGCTTAAGAACTATGATGGTGCTACTCTGTGGCACTGATGCAAGTCAAAAAGACCATAGCGAGCGTACAATAAAGAGCCCTAAGAAGAAAAGGATAATACTTTTAACTAATCAAACCTACAATACATTTCGTTGCAATTCAACCAATGTGACACAAATCTGATAGGGAGCAAACATTATGGGGGCCCCCCCAAAACAATTTTACATTTGTAACTCATATTGATGCAGCTTTATACTTGGTAGTTTTTTGTGCTCATTGTGATGGTGAGCCCATGGGACAATTAATATATAGGTCCACATGTTTTTGCTTCCCTATCTCCTATAAGGGGGGGAAGCATAGTATTGGCAAAAAATGTGATACCCATGTTTTTCATGTAATGCCTATATACGTTTCAACATCTAGATATTTCAAAATGGACAAAGAAAAATGTCGTGTCTGTATATGTATGTAAGTGTGTGTATATGTATATGTGCCACTTTTCCTTGTTAACACGATGTATGTAACCAAATGGCTCAACCGATTTAAAAATGAAGTGTGACTTTTCTGTAACTGATGGTGATTTGTCACTCTGTTGTGAATGTTTTCCCTGATATGACTTTAATTTTATTTTGATTCCTGTTTAATTACCTGTATTCATTAATAAATGTAGTAAGTAATTACCTAATTTATTATTACATTTTAATAATAAAAATTATACAAAATCATAAGTATTATTATTATTTTTAATTCATATTTAATTAGTCCTAATTTTTCATGACCTCCCTCATCATAATTGTATTTACAAACCCCCGCACTCAGCCATAGGCTTGCCGGATTGTCAAAACTTGAAAATATATGAAAGTAAAGACAATAAAATAAAAATATAATATATTATATTTATTAGACAATAAATATAAGGTAATGTATATCTCCTCTAAGTTTCATTTAAATTGGTTGAGGTGTTTCGTCTGTATGTAGTGTTAACAGGGAAAAGTATGCACATATACATACAGACTCACATATATACACAAATAATACAGACATACACATACATGCAGACAGACATACATACAGACAACTGTTTTTCGATTTTTGGGATCTGTATGACTGTAAGTGCTCAAACGTATAGATATTTGATGGAAAAGTCGGTGTCCACATTTTTGCGCAATTCTGCACATTTTGAATCCCATTTTTATTCTTTAGGACCAAAAATATGGACCTTATGTAGAGAATAAATGGGAGAATACGATGAAAACCGTATTCTTCAAATTGGGCCCATATTTTTGACCCTACAAATTCAATGTCGTATTTTTGATGTTTTTTCTATCATTCATAAGGGTGGGAAGCCTTTGTTATTCTATACTTGGCAGCTAGCGTTTGTATTCTGAGGCGTACGGAAAAACTTGTTGCATATTTGGCAGCCTACTTTTATTTTTGAGATGTAAGGGAAGCTTTATTCCATACTGGTAGCTTGTTTTTATGCATAATTGTTGTATTCTGTTGCTACCAACTAATTGTTAGTAGAGTCCGAATGTTTTTTATTAAATCCAACAAAATTCTGTTAAAACCAATGAATAATAAGAAATTTAGTTGCCTCTACTGAAATTATTAGTTGAAGGAAGATATTTGTTAGATCTAACTATTTCTAGTAGTATTAAACAGAACTTTCAGTTACCAACAAATGTATAGTTGGATCCATTGGGTTTTCCAGTTAGCTCCAGTGAACTAACACCCCCCACTACTACCTCCACCAGACGTTTAGTTAAGGTAGACGCTTCTGGCTGAGCATCAGTCCACTCCCAGACATCACCCTGCAGTGTTCATATGAAAGTTACAAAAAGCCAACATTTGATTTTATTTAAACCATATAGTATATACGGACTAGTAGTCGTTTAAATTTTGTGCGCGTAATAAATAAGTGTATATACACTTCCACTATGGACGAGGGACAGCCCAGCTCTTAAAACTTGGGCTTGGAAGAGCTTCAAGACTCCTCAACGGTAAGTTCAAACCTTTTAATTTGTTAATGTGATAATTTTAACTTATGTTAAAAGTATGTTATTTTTTTAAAATAGGTGTTTCTAATGCCTAGTTTTTACAAGGGTAAATAATTAGGTACCTGTTTGACCATGTTAGCCCTAATATCTTAAACTACATTGTGACTAAAGTTTTTCTAATAACATACAATTTGTCAATTTGCTTTTGTAGGCGGGAAGATAACCTTAGCGGTTTAAAGGATGTGCTGACGAAGATATTAGGGACCTAATACCTTGGTTGGGCCACGCACAATTTTTAAGACCAAGTTAAAACATGGAGGCAGGATTTGTCACGGAAGGAGACTATCAGTGATTTTGATGTAGGTGTAAGTTAATAAATAAACTAAAACTATATCTAATAACTAAAAAGTATAATCTTTGGTATGAATTGCCTGATATTTCTAAAGTATCAATTCAAACCGTTATTTAACCCTTTCAGGAAAGAGTTGTTGCTATTTCTTTCCTTATTATTACTGTTAATCTATCTTTTATTGTATCTATTCCATTGATTTTTTAATTTTTTTTAATTTCTCTCTTATGTATTATAATTTATTATAAATTTATTTCTATCTATTTCCTTCATTTACATTCCCTTTACATCTATTCCTTTATTTCCCTTGTATTTAACATTATATATTTTATTGATTCCAGATGTCTTGGCCCAAGGGAGCAAGGTCATTGCTGACAGCGTTTTTCGCTAGTTGCAAAATTTAGGAGAGGAGGCGATTGGGGGTTTAAACTCTTCAAAGCAGAAATACGACTTCACAAGTGTAAGTACAGCATTATTTTGATTGTTTGTGTAAATCTTGACGTTTGTTTCATCTTGACGATGTTTACTTTTTTTATACTTCTATGTAAGTATTTATGTATGTCTGTAAGTACGTATATGTTGTGTAAGTGTGTGTGCCATTCAATATTGTCCACAATTTGAAAGGCAGAGGGATGTTACAGTTAAAAAATTAAGTCAAATGTCTGATCTGTTAGCTCTATCGGTTAAGTAATCTGTTGCTTAATCTTTTGCTCCTAATGTCAATTAATTAAGTCAATTAATTTGTGTACTACTCTTTTTGTTTAGGCTGTTTATTCAAACATAGAGGGGACAAAAGCTCGTTGTCTCCAAGTGCCAGGTACTATTCAACTGAATCTGAGAGCTTATCCAGCACCCAAGAAAATGTCCATTTGCAGGAGCTTTCGCCCCTCCTGTACAACTCAGATGCGTCCTAATTCCTCAAGCTTGAATAGGAAACAGTACACCAACAAGACAGCCCGTTAAAACAACTCAGCCAGGCAACTGTAAAGTAATCAGCAAATTTTTTTTGTTTTATTTTGTCAATTCAAGTTGTCAGGTGGTAAATGCATTATTAACATTTATACATAACTAGGGTAGCAAGTGATTACTTGCAAGTTAATTGTTAAGTAATTAGTTAAGGAATAATTATTTACTTGACGTTGACAGAACATTGAATTTGTACTTAGTTCAGTGAGTTTAGTAGTTGTTGAAATTAAAGAAGTTCATTTTTTAATCAAAGTTACATCCAATTTGTATTATGCCAGTGAAATAAATATACTGGCCGGCGGATGTACGCAAGTCGGCGAATTTCCTTCCGAACCTGTGTATCTTGATTTTTTTCGCACATTTCAATTTCGTGGCAAAAAGTCAAAATACAAATCCGGTTTGAAAAGTAGTATATTCACAAGATTCAGCTAGTTTTTAGTACTGACTGCACGTATGAATTTGAAAACAGGTATCGATCGATTTCGGCATGCCAAATACATAACAAAGCCAAAGCTAACGAAATGTGCTTCTTTCCTATTGTTTAGGGTAAGTTTGAAGGAACTATGTGAGGAGTAGTCAGGCGGGTGGAAGAATATCCTAAATAGTGAAGGACATCCCACTGTCCGCCTGACAAAAGGAATAGCTGTGCTCCTAATTGCACATCACATTTGTAAATAATAAACTAGAAAAGACTTCCCTTTTTGGGCAGGTGAAATCTTGCGCACGGTGTTTTCCGGGAGATAGCAATTCGCTTTACTACAGACCCCTCATACTTAATCTAGGGTGGCAAGAAGAAATCGGCTGGAGGGAAACTGTTGACGCCGTCTAACAAATAAAGAAGGGAGTTTCCGTAAATCGGTGAACACTAGCCCAGCAACCACCACGGAGCGAGCAGAACAAATAGCTGCAAGTGACAGCGATTCTTCGCAACTGGATAATTATTTTCAACCCCCTCTCAAGGTAAAAAGTTACTATACTTACACTATCACGTATAATTGTTATTAAATTATAATTTACGTCACAAGTATTTATAATTATAAACATATTAATAGCTTTATCAATCAATTTATACCGTCCTGTTTTTCATTATGACATATCACTATCAGCAATGAAGTATAATAATAACTTTATTAACAACTGTAACTGAAGTTATTAATTTGTGTCGTTATTTTAAATTAATTTAATTGTGTTGAGTACAGTGGTTGTGTGTCAAAGTAGCTTGCCAACTTTTTATGTGACATGGTTGTCCTTGCAAGTATTAATATCAGTTGCTTTTTATGTTAACAGATCAGATACAGCAGGAGGAGAAGTCGACTGGACTATCCTGAAAAAGGCCCAGGATCGATCCTGTGAGACTGTTCACCGGTCTGGAACGAGACAGCCAGGTATAGGCTGAAACGGAAATATATTGAGCCTGGCCCTACGGATACAAAGAAACGCTGATGAGTACCTTCAGCAGTTCCCATGCCTTATGCAGAAGAATGGATACTTATTAGTAAGGGTTAATTTATGTACTTAAACCCTAAAATGAACTAGTACTACTTACTACTACTACCTACCTCGTAAACTCCTCGCTAGAAATAAACTAGGACGGGCACCTTAACTTACAAAAAATGCAGACTTTATGATTTATTTACCAACTATCTGCCTCATTAAGTAGGGTTAATGACTCATACTGGGGGTGAAACTTAAGAAGTCAAACTTTATTGAAATGACGTACATTGATTGAAATCGAAAACAAAAATGGAAAAGTGGAATAAATTAAAATAAATCGTTCTAGATAAAGTACATGAAAAAAAAGCAGAATAATGAAGTACTTAGTGCCTTAATAATATGTAACTAAAGCATGGAATGTTTCATTCCGTGGGCCGATTAACTATGTCCAATAAACTAGTTGACTACACAATCATGTAATAAAGTTAGTTCACATATGATTGTTTTGTTTCAGGCTGGTTGATGATGTTTCACTTTATGTTCAAAGCACACCTTAACAGCTTAACAGAGGCCGCTTCCTGTTAATGCAAAAGAATATGTAAGACACCGCGAACAAGGAGGTGGAGAATGTGAAAAAACAAAAATTAAGATTAAGAAGCTACTTCAGGAACATATTAGACTTAAAAAGAGGTAAATATACTAATTATACATTAAATCACAAAACTGTTGAAAACCTACACGACAGTTATCTTGAAGCTTGATAACAACACAAACCCACATTTAAACCAATTGTCCTTATGGTGAATTGCTTCTAAATTTTTTACTTCATTCATTTCCTAAATATTCCTCGCCTAACCTCTAGATGTAGGAAAAAGTTCTTCATCTCAGTATTTTCCAATAATGTAGAAAAATCCCCCATAAAGAACCATTTCAATCCATGGAGGGTTTGTTTTTAATCCAGCTCAAGATAACCTGTACTGTCTTGTACGCGAGATTCAAGAAAGTTTGTGAGCCATTTATCATGGCAATTATGTCTTATTCCTTTCCTTTTGCCTGAATGTAGCACTATTTACCCATAGCCATCAGCCATCATAACACACGCTATGAGTGTAAAAAGTTATAAAAAGTTAACAAGTGCAGTTAATTCTTTCAAAATCAATTTTAATTATATACTTACGTCAATACGACTTCAATTATTGAACTAATTTAATTCCAACAAAATATAATGAAAATTAAATAAAATATTAACATTCATTAATAATAAGAAAGTAAATAAATAATACATTTTAATGCTAATTCCATCATGTTATGAGGAAAATTTACCTCATAAATTGAGGTAAACCCCCCTTTTTGTAAGCTTAAAGTAATTGCTTTAAGCACCTAAAGCTGCCCCTGAACTAGTAATATGTAATCATTTATTCTTTTTTCTAGACGGATAAAGACCATGGCTTGAAACGTGGCACTGATGTGTCTCCACTATTAGTCGTACACAATAACCAAAAAAGAAAGGGAAGAAGCGGTGGAGGCCATCCTAAAGCAGAAGTCTGCGCCCCATTCATAGGCACTATATCCGGAGGCTAAAGGATCTTGAGGAGTTTATCCGAAAAACGAAAAGAACATGCTGCCCAAACATAGGATTATCCTTTCCAAACGCAACCATTGTTTGCAAGGCACAGCAACTAACGTACAACCAGGTTGTACTTTGCAAGTTGGCAACGCAATACAGTTTCCCTTCGCTATCAAAGGAGTGAGGTACTCTTCAAGAATTTACAAATGCAAGCAGGCCCGAGTACCCTTTGAAAAGTAAGGTAATATGGCTATTTATTCAAAAAAGCATTTTTTTCATTGACTACTAAGTTTGACAGCCGACCACAATTGTATACGGAGTTAATGACTGACTTGGGCATAGTCAAATACCTCATAATGTTGATGCGGCGGGTTGCCGTTGAAATTCTGCAACAATAAAGTTCCTTGATGAGGCACATACAAGTGGATTGTAGCCCTCCAATGCCTGGCCTGCTACAGTGTGGCCAAGCAGGCTGCGTGAGGTATTACCAGTTCTGCTAATTCCCTTGAAGGAAAACATATCAAACAAAGCATACTTGATCCTCAGGCCAAGAATCATGTATAGCTGTGTCATCTGGCCCCAAGGAATGTCCTATACGGGTGGGAAGTGGAACCCCCAGAGGAATTAGAAACTGATGAACCTGTCCTTCAAACGAACCTTGAAATGGAAATTGTGAAGAGGTTGCAGTTTCAACACATGAAATACTGTAGAACCAGAAATACTTATGTCAGTAAGGAATGTCAAAGAGTTACTAATTATCTTTCTAAATTTCATAGCTTCATTTTATGCCAATGTTTCAATACCTAGGTCAGTAAGTCAAAAGTTATTACATCCAATAGTTTAAGACCTAATTCTAACTGTTTAACTTGGAATCCAGAAGTAGGTTCTGATGATTTAATGAACCACCTTTAATAAAAGTTTAACTCGATTCAATACTGAATATAAGTGGTCTCAAACACTTTACGCATTAGGGACTTACATACCCCCATTGAAAATTTTCCTTAACTCAAAGGCAAGATGACAAAAAAGAACTGACTGGAATTACCACTTAACCCCTGCCCTTCAGTGAGCAGTGCCAAATGGTTCCCATGGAACAGTTGCTTAAGCTTTTATTCAAAAATCCTCAGTTATGTCAGATATTCCTTAAATTTATTTCGACAATTAGAGACAGATCAGAATTTAACAATAAATTTCATGCAAGGTTCCGGTATGGAAAGACATAGCTGCAAGTAGGCAGGCCCAAAAACCAATTTAAATATTGCCACTCATGAACTGTACCTTTGATTGCTTATGAAACGGTGTAACCCCTTTAGGAGCCATTCTGGCATCCACAAACTGGGTTGTGGTTATGTGTACATTGCCCTTGTTTTGCCTCCTCAGGTACTCACTCAAAGTTGGACAGCAATTTGCTGTCGCTTCTTTTCCCATTCAAAAGATAGAAGAAACTTTAGGCAACGACGGCAATTTCAACCCCATAATAAAACATTAAAAGAACTTCAGAAAAAAGAACATACAAGTTGAAAACTGAACGACTTTTTTGGCAATATTAAATTGGTTTCTGGGAGCAATTGTTGTGACAACCTAGGCATTCAATTCAATCCTTGGATTTGTAGAATCCTTTTCTGCTAATTTTCCGTGCCGTATTTTTGTAGAGTCCACAAAAAAGAAATGAAATATTTAATTTTTTGAGAAAGAGACTCTCTTAGAAAATTCTCTGAAATTAACACTGAGGATTTAAGTATTGCCAAACTGCTCAATGACAGGGATCAATGACGAATGTATTTGGCTCTCAATAGACATTTTGACTTATCAAAATGTAGGAGTTGATGTGATGCAATGACATTTTTTAGAAGCTGTGCCCGTTACAATATTTTCATTTCATATTAAAAGATTTGATCCTCGAATAATAAAATTGGTCTCCTTGGAATACTATTTTAATAGAGAATCTTTGCTTTCGATTACGGTCCTGAACACCTAATTCAACTGAACGTTGGGTTTGACAATAAGAAAAGGTTTCCATCAGTTCGTATGTCAGCATCCGAAAATGCTGACATTTATAACGCTAACTTTTGGCTTATTAACGGGTGAACTTGTTACGACGAGGGTAATCCCATTGCAACTGTAACGTAGTTTTGAGGCAAGTGCTGGATATCCTCCTTGTAAATCGCCGCGCTCCGGGACAAGTGACGTATGGCACTGCCATAAGTGAACTTAATCAACTTTACATTGACCAGCTCGCGAAATGCAACAATGAAACCAATTCCATTTCCTTACTCACTATCCGGACCCATGTTGGCAGATTTGGTCCGCTAATGTCATATTTGGTCCATGAGATTTGAGGCCAAACATAGAATTTCGAAAATATTTCCAGGTCCTCTTCAGTAGGATTAAATATTTGTAAGACAATTGCCAAATTTAGAAGATCATATACTTTAACGCTTTTCTCTTTGCAAAACAAAACTTCCTCTTTGAATGAAAGTTAAAAATGGGGTCCTTCTTAGAGAGTTCCTAACATCCAACCTTGAGCGGTCCAGCGCCTTTGCCATGAACAAATATTCATGTGCCAAAATTGGCAAGTGGCTTAAAGTAGGAGCAATGTTTATAGGAAGGGTGTCCCGTAGTTACTGTGACGTCTCAGAGTCCACAAATTACCTGTATTTTATGTATTGCTGAAGTATTTTCCAGTTTGATTGTAAAGCACTGTTGTGGGTGTCCAAATGTCTCACCACTGTTGATCTTTGATGAAAGCATTTCCATGCCTATGGGTAACTCAAAACTCAACAAACGTCCTACAGTTTGGCTAGAAAATTTGTATTCACCCATTCCCAACAACTTAAACTACGATTAACCAATGGTTTTTACTTATGTGACTTTGCGAAGTCCAACTTACTAGTTTCCCTATGAAATTTATTTCATTACTAACTTCTAAGTTTAATTTACTATTAATAATACTGAAATGTATTATATTAAGATATAAATATTATTTAACTATACTCAGTAAATTAAAAATGGCAAACTGATTCTCTATAAGTCGAGTATTATATTGTCCACTCTCATATAAAATCATGTAAATCATGTAGAAAAAATCAAACACATACTAATTGTATGTATTTATATCAGTAATAACTTTATAAAGTAATTGCATGTGTTTCATTTCCTTCAATTTAACCTTTTATTGTATCGATGACATATATA
>JACMZG010001870.1:52909539-52980342 GCA_018340805.1 Microvelia longipes | reverse complement strand
ATTGTTTTGACATGGATTGTTTGAATTGTATTGTTATATTTTTAGTATAAAATAAAAATTAGTTATCCAAATTTTTCAAATTTTCTTATTCTATTAAATACCCACACCATATTACTTACTTTATATATATATATATATATATATATATATATATATATATATATATATATATATATATATATATATATATATATATATTATATATATATATATCTACTGAAACAGAGTTGTAGATCCTACTGTATACACAGTAGAGACAACTAGAAAATACAGTTGGCTCTACTGTACGTACAGTAGAGGCAACTAGAAAATACAGTTGGCTCTACTGTACGTACAGTAGAGGCAACTAGAAAATAGAGTTGGCTCTACTGGTTGTACAGTAGAGGCAACTAGAAAATAGAGTTGGTTCTACTGGTTGTACTGTAGAGACGACTAGAAATTATAGAAGAGGCTACTAGAAATTATGGTAGAGGCTACTAGAAATTATAGAAGAGGCTACTAGAAATTAGTAGAGGCTACTAGAAATTATGGTAGAGGCTACTAGAAATTATAGAAGAGGCTACTAGAAATTAGTAGAGGCTACTAGAAAATTTAGTAGCGGCTACTAGAATATATAGTTGCTGGCAACAGAATATATAGTTGTTGGCAGCAGAATTGTTATGTAGATGCAAGAGAATATGGGATGCGCCAACTAGAAGTTCTAGTAGAGTCAACAAGAAGTTACTTGGGTTTGACTCAAAAATTCTTTGCACCTAACTAAAAGGTTTAGTTGTACCTAAGCACCACTCAGTATTTCCAACTGTACGGCTTACACTGCCCCTTACAACACACTAGTTCGACCTACTAAATTCGTTCAGTTGGCGTTACTATGTTTAGTTCCTTCTACTAAACAACCTTAACAAATGTTTAGTTAAAGTAACTTGATCCTTTAGCTATGTCCAATAAATGTTTATTTGACTCAACTGAAAGTACTTAACTGAAACCTTTAGCTGATACCAACAAACTCCTTTAACTAAAATATTTAGTTGAATTCGCAAAATGCCTTTAACTAAATCTGTTCTGTTGGATTAGCTATATTCTAGTTGTCCTTAGATCTACTGAATTTTCTGTTTGCGACCAATGTTTTTCCTATTGCTCCTACACGGAATTTTTTCAGTGTATATGTTCTATGTGAAACGAACATTTCAAGCATCTTCTTCCGATTTATTTCCTAATTTTATAATTTTTTTCCACATTTGCTTGTAATCTTTTAGCGAATTTGCTTTAAAAAATGGCCTTACACTCCAAGTCCAACTTCGGAGTATAACCAAAATTCGTTTCAGAGGTCTCCAACCACGAAAAAATACGTGTTCACCTCCTTTATATTTCACTAATTATCGATTACAATTCTTTCTTAATTTAGTCAGTTATTATCGATTCACCTTTGAGTAGGTTTTAAAAACTTGGCATCCAACTTGCATTTGATGAGGTTGGCAAGCTCTGTTATGAGGTGTTGACATTTGATTTGTCCGCGTGACTCATGGGATTACTCTGACTTATGAATGCAAATGTTGCACCCACTGATTTCATTAATAACTGTTCTGTTCAGTGTTGTATTCTATTAACTTCTTCTTAGGAGTAACATAGTTCAGACTCAAATGTCAATTGAGTTTATATATGTAATAAGTATATAAGTATGTGCATCTATACTTAAATATATATTGGTATTTTACGTCATAATAACCACCAAATTTTAGCTAATTTATTATACATAGGATACATATGATGTAGAAAAAGATTAAATAATATCTATTGCGATGCATGGCTACTTCTAGCTTGCTGCACGCCCTCCTATTTATTTATTATAATTATTTTTTGTAGAATATAAAGTGCACTTTTCTTTTTGTGGAAACATAATCATATAAAGCTTATAAAAATCTATCAAACATGTCATAAATCGTTTCTCGCCTAAACATGCGTCAGTCTGAGGCACAGTTGTGATGTAGGTTTCATTGGAATCTAAACACTTACTGTGCGGATCGCCAACTATCGAGAAAAGTAATTTTAAGAGAAATCAAACACCGCAATACTTCGTCTTTTTCGAATTTTCATCATGAAAATTGATCTTATGAGGTTGTTCATATGACGAAAGTGGAGTGGGGGAATCGATCCTGTCTGGCTTCGTAATACCAATAATACATGTCTGAAAATATTATATGTATAAATAGTTTTTTTATATATATATATATGTGTGTGTGTATGTATGTATATGGTTTGAAGTAGATATACGCTATACTCCTTGTTTGAGGGAAAAATTAAGATAGACTTCTCAAATATGTTTTGATTCTCTTTTTATCATAAATCCTTTCACTCCGACTGAAGTTGATTATTGTATCAAGTTTTGTTTATTTTAAACTTTTTTTTATAATTTCACATTGGACTTTCATTTAAAATAATTCTTGACCGACATATAATTTTCTTTTGTTGTTGTTCTACCATCACATGACCCTATTGTTTAACTCAACAATTAATCAATATAATTAATATTTTATTCACACATCTCCATCTGTTTAATATTCTCTAACTGTTTTTCAGTTTAGGATATATTTGAGGTAAACTGTTATTTCCTTTTATATAATATAACTGTTTATTACTTTGTTCAATGTTCTCAATCAATTTGATTGTTTTCATTCTCGTCAAACTCAAAGAAACGTTTGCTAAGCATGTTTAACACTTATTTCTGACCTAATTATTGCTTCATGCATCAATTTCTCTTTTTGGTAGGAATTAAGAGTTCGATAGTAAGGTAATTAATAGTTGATCGTGCAAGATAATATAAATAAATTTCTTACAATAAATAATGAAATCTTCAAAAAATGCTGCTGATTTTCTAGGTTAGACGGAGGATAATATTAAATATTTTTAGAGTAGAGGATAATATTAAATATTTTTAGAGTAGAGGATAATATTTAATATTTTTAGAGTAGAGGATAATTTAATATTTTTAGAGTAGAGGATAATATTAAATATTTTTAGAGTAGAGGATAATATTTAATATTTTTAGAGTAGAGGATAATATTAAATATTTTTAGAGTAGAGGATAATATTCATATTTTTAGAGTAGAGATAATATTAAATATTTTTAGAGTAGAGGATAATATAATATTTTTAGAGTAGAGGATAATATTAAATAACGGTTAATGACGTCGGGTTAATGACGTCGGGTTAATGACGTCGGGTTAATGACGTCTTAAAGTAATTATTTTTCGAATATCATAACTACAGCGGTAGACTGATTTTTGTACAAATTTTCAACTCTCTAGCATAAATACACTATAATACATAAATAATGCATACATATAATGCATGTATATGTATGCAATATGTATATTATATGCATGTAATACATATAATGCATAAATAAATACACTATAAATACACTCATGATAGGTGGGTCCATGATATAGACTCACCTATATACATCTATGTATTCTTCTCTCCGGCACTGATGGTGACCGTTTTGGTTGAAAGCCGGTTTTGAATTTTATTAAATTAACTTTGTGGAGAGGCTTTTTCGTATTGATTATTTTTTGTATGTGACGCCTGGTTAGCAAAGACGGGATTGTAAAATGTTAGCTTTGGATTTTTGAATCTTAATCATCATTACTGAAGCTATGATTAATATTGTTTTGAATAATTGAACGGCATTACCCCATGGAAGATAGATATGGTCATTGAGTGTGAAGCCTCTCTGATGTGAGCACAGCACCTTGCCGTGCGGAACAGTCATTTATGCTAATTTATTGTTTTTTCCTACTTGGTTTGTTTATACTTTCCCGTGTTGTTGTTTTCATCTCCATCAGTTTGTATACATTATTTATTGTTTTTTTGCTTGACTGTTTTCTCATTTTTAGTTCTGGTAGATGCTCCGTTGTGCATTGTCATTGCATTCTGGTGCCATTATACTTTACTTTTTTGTATTTTTCCGAATAAACAATGTTATTTTTCTTTTCATATATTTGCTGCTTGTACAGAGCTCCTGATTATGATCTGTATTGGTTTAAAGCAGCTTTAGCGGCGTGCTAAAGGTTATTTGTGGAGAGAGTTATTATATTTCTCTCAAGGATCTTGAATAAAAGGGATGACGCATTAAGGAACTTTTCTGACCCCATGGAAGATATATGAGATAGAGAAATAGGAGCAAACTTACCTTCCCCTTGATTATAATGAAAAAAGGCGCCAAACGCAGGTTATGTAGCAAGGTTGTCGAGTTTGCTTCTCTGCTTTCTTTTGTTCTTCTCGTGATTGTTACATTTGTGGTGCTTGTTAAGACATTTGTGCTTACTTATTTTAAATTTTGAACTATACTTAGCCACTTTAGCGAATGATAATTTAATCGTGTTTTATAACCTTCTCAAGCAATAAACAATGGGAAACCATTGAGAGGTAAGTTTGCCTCTAAAATTTAAGACCTGCGCTGTTATAGAATTGTAAGCTTGCGCAGTTGGTTTTTGACGTGTGTTTCGTGTTGAATTCTCTATATTCTTTAGTTTTCGATGGGGTCACTTTTTTGTAAGGCAAATCGACTTAGTGCGTCATCCCCTTTATTCAAGATCCTTGATTTATCTTGATGAGCTCCAGCTGTCACTGTCTGAGCAATCCTACTTGCTTTGCAGCTAATTTGTTGCTTCTCTTCATTGTCTCTATTTTATGGAGTTTTATTGCTTTTGTTACTTTTAAAAGCTTAATTGTATCTTTTTGTCATTTTTATATCAACCAATAATAAAATCATTATTATCCATTTATTTAACCTGAATCAGAATAAATTGTAGTGGAATATGTGACTTGTTAGATATGAGAATTGGAGCTTGTTTGCATTTCCACAAATAGCGTCGAGATTGTTGTTTTCATGTAATCACTAGTACTCTTTTGTACCTGTGGGATGTCACGTAAAGATGCTGCTGGCAGACCAAGTATTAAAAAATAGCTGTGCCTACACTACTCTGGACATATTAAAAACTAGTAAAAAGCGATTAAGGAAGCGGCCCTTAAAATAATTGATTCATGATGTAGGAACGCTTAGTTGGATGTTTGTCATCTTTCAAAACAGCTGACTTTTAAATGAATGCTGTGACTTTGTCACTTGTTGGTTGACCTCTAAGACTCCATCTGTAGCACTCTCTGGACCAAACCTGCCTCTCTGTCGGCAAATCAGTTCAAAGATGCAGTGGAGGGTAGTTGTAACAGTCTGTATTGTGCGTAGTTATACTAATACGGGTTGATGTACCTGTATCGGAAACGAGTGAAAGTCATCTGTAGTCACTATACCTGTTGATTCTTTAGCTACCTGACTTTGATTATTTTATAATTATTAAATCCTTGCATGTCACTTTAAATACCATTTGATTTACAATTAAATACCACGGGAAATCAAATAATATGAAAGGACAACAATGTGACTCCTTATGTACTTGTTTTTCTCTAAATACTGAGTTTCCTATCATGAAATAGGATATATATATAATTAATTATATATATATATATTATATATATATATATATATATATATATATATATATATATATATATATATTGAAACTAGGCGATGAACATTGGGTGAATACATGGCAAATTACCTCGCAACAACTCAAATAATAAAATAATAATAAGACAACAAATAACGAGATAACAACGATGTTGCCGCGAAACGGCCTAAGGGGCCGCGACGCCCTGTCCCCTGAAAACCAACAAGTTTAGTTCTATTGAACAAATATGTTCTATATAAATCTTTTGAACTGGATGCGTGGGTTGGACACCATTTTTTTTATGGTTTTTCATTTTTTGTATTGACCAAATAAAGGTGATTTAGGTGCGTAGGATAGTGAGATCTTACCAAGGTGACCTCTTGTAGTCTTGACCTTTCTTAAGGTCAACTAGATGTTTTAACCTTGCTTGTTAGTGTGGATCCTGTGTATCTACTTATTGGCAGTAGTTTAAACCTCAGTTTATGGCCATTTTAAATGTTTTCTTCTATCCCATTTAAAAAGAATTGATTGTGGAGCAAGCAAGCACGCATTTCCATGAAAAAATCGGCCTGGTTTACGGGTCTTCGCGCCAGAATAATTTTCTATATATATATATATATATATAATATATATATATATATATATATATATATATATATATATATATATTAGAGTGAAAGAGATAAAAAAAGTATCCCCGGTACCGAGATTCGAACCTAGAAACCCTAGCCTTTGGTAATTTGAGTGTATTCACCTCTGAACCCTGAAAACATCGAAAACGACACCATACTTGGAATATTATCATCATCACGGTGTTTCAATTTTTGCTCATTTAAAAAATGATCGCATCGACTCTAAATTGGTTTCATTTGATTTACAATAACATATATCGTTATTACCTACGGATTTTGGACACATTCCCGGCTTACTACCATGTTGCGATTTTTCATAAGAAATTCGTAATAAAGGGTCTACTCAATACCAAACTATTCACGCGTGACGTCATCTAATTTCATCTAACTGCGCCCAGAATGTCACAAAAACGTATAAAAATATAAATAATTATTAAAAAGGCAGCTGAACTAATCCACTCAAATATCAACTGTTAATTGATCAACTGCATATTGGACATTTTTCTCTCTTTAAATCTGGGTAGGCAATTTATTGAGAATTAATTTTAGTTATCAAACAAACTTTTTGATCGCGTACTTGTTAACCTGTTACTTATTATGAGTTTGACCACTTGTTGATATTGAGCGTGCTGGGATTGGTTGCAAATGCTGTGCTGTGTTGACCTCTGTCCAGGAGGATGCTGAGAATTGCATTCAATTTAACTGATTTCCTTAATGCACCAGGCGTCCGTCGTCTTTGTCTTTCTACATTTTTATTCTTTGAAAAATCTATTTCATATTATTTCGTTTTCTAAATTAACTTGTAATACAGTTGAAACCTGTTTTTAAGTTTTTTTCGTCATTGTTTTAGGCAAAAATATTTCCTCTTCCTCCTTTTTGCTTGGAAATTAAATTAAATGGACCTTAAATAATAATTCACAATAAAAATTAAATATCGGGTTCAGGGTACCTCGTTGCTTTTCCTCACAACTTCGGACTCGCTTCGCTCGACCTTAGATTAGGATGGTCATCCAAAGTGTAGCGTGTTAAGACATCGGCCTTGCTTCGCTCGACCTCAGAATTATTAGGTAATTAAATACTTAGGGTGTTATAGCCTTAGTTTGATTAACGCTTAGAGAAGTAATATGGTAATGGTAGATAGGCATTCCACCAAATACAATGTCTTTTACTGGATTCACGAATGCATCAGAGACCTGTCATCATACTTGGCTACCTTTTACATATAATTTTAGTTCTTTATGAAGATATTAGCTCTATATTTTATTAATTTACCATATGATTAAGATAAAAGATATATAATACCATATATATTAAGATTTTATGCGGTAAGTTTTAATTTTGACAGATGTAACAAATTTTTTCGTGAATAAAATTTCGCCAGTAAATATGTATGTTCTGTAATAACTTGAAGACAATAAGTGTAATAGCTATGAAATTTGTACTACTAATTTATTATAAATTTCTCTATCTAACGATATGTCCATTGTTAAAATGCAGTTAGAAAATTAAAAGTTATATGCCGTCGAAATTTTAAAATTTCGAATTTTTTTTTTTTTTTTTTTTTTTTTTTAGATAGTAACCCTATCTAAAAAGCATTTATTTTATCACATGCCCCGTTTAAAATTTACATGTGTTATTAGATAAACACTTCTAAAAGGACGTGAATTTAAAAATATTGACTTTTTAAATATATAGTCATGCAAAAAAAAAGGAGTAATTCATAATATATATAATATAATACACATATACACACATATACACATATATACATATATACATATATATATATACACACATACACACATATATACATATACATATACATACATACACATACACCACATATATACATATATATATATATATATATATTATATATATATATATATATATATATATATATTAATGGCATAATTAATTAAATATGTTGGATTATATTAATTAATATAACTTTTTATAAATATAATAATAAAATAACAATGTGTATTAAATATAATGAATATAAATTAATGAGTAATAAATAATAATAAGTAATTAATGAAATAGAATAAATTGAAAGGGATATAAATATTGAATCGATAGATGGTGGTATTTAATGAAAATAAAATATTTTATTTGAATAAATCAAAATCAATGGAATTTATGAATTTAGAAAATAGTGGGAAAATTTCTGTGAAAATGGATAAATTTGTTGGAGACCAAATCTTTCCTTGTGTCATAACGTCTAGCATTAGTGTTCTCCTTTCTTTCTCAAACAGAGAACATTGAAATATAAGATGGGTCCAAGTTTGCGGAGACGTTTTTGTCACAAGGACAGGATGGGTCTGGATAATTTTAAATCATGAAGATATGACTTATTAGATCCATGTCTGGAAAGAGCCTGAGTTAATTTGTAAGTTATCTTTAGGTCAGTACGTCTCCTTGAAACAACAGTGGGGAAAAAATTCTTGGTCCATGAGCCATTATCAGAAGAACTCCACATTTCTTCCCATTTGTTAAAAAGAATAATTTTGGTCTCAAACTTTAGTGTGGACTTAGGGATAGCAAGATAAGAGATTGTTTGAGAGCTTGAAGCTGCATCTTTAGCTAGTGAATCGGCTTTTTCATTTCCTTCTATTCCGGAGTGACCTTTAATCCATTTTTAGTTTAATTTGAACATTTCTATCTAAAATTTGAAGAAGGAGGCGTCTGCAAGATTCAGTAAAGGGAAGTGACAGTCTTGATTTTTGATGCAGCTTATTGACACTTGACTGTCAGTGATAATGATGATTGGTTTAACTGTTGTTTCGTTTAGGAGCCAAGAAAGTGATTTTTCGATGGCAAGCAATTCTGCTTGATTGTTTGAGCATTTTTGAACAGACTGAACGATTCTTGATGGACAACTTGTCTTTGTTCGAAAGCAATGAATGCTGCTCCAACGCCACTTTCTTGTTTACTGCATCTGTGTAAATTTCTAAAGAATCTAATAAGTCATAATCTACATCATCAGTAAAGCCGAAGTTGGATAATGTGCAGGATGAATCCATTGTGACTGGGGGGTAGGTTTGTCGTACATCAATTCATTAGACAAGTTGGAAGTCAACGAGTATACTTGGGCTACAAGATCAATCTCATATTCTATTGGCAGTAAATCTGCCAATAAAATAGCAGCTTCGTATGAGATTGTTCTATAGCCTTTAATCATTCTTAGGGCTATTAACCTTTGAACTCTTTTAAATTTAATTATGTTATATTTTTTGGACATAGCTTCTTGCCAAACTGGTGCTGCATATGTGAGTAAAGGTATAATAGCTCCTTGATAGATAGTGCGAAGTGCATGGTAACCTAAGCCCCAGTAAATTTTGCAGAACGGGATAAAATTCCAATGATTTGAGTGCTTTATCGCAAGTGTTACTTGTGTGTTTATACCAAGTTAAATGTTTATCAAAAGTGACGCCAAGATATTTAAGTGTTGCCACTTCTTCTAATTTTGCTCCATTAAGATAGACATTAACTGGGTTAGTTACTCTTTTTCGAGTAATACGTAATACTTGGGACTTTGATTCATTATAAGATATTTTATTTTCATGCGCCCATAATTCCACTATGTAGAGAGCCTCGTTTCCTAGAGCACTCAGCATGAGTCCATCTTTACCAATGATTAATAAAAGTAGATCATCAGCGTAGGAAATGATGTGGACTCCTGGAGGATATTTTTTTTTTCAAGATGGAGTCGTACTGAATGTTCCAAAATCCTGGGCTACTACATGAACCTTGTGGGCAGCCTTTAGATATTAATTTTGTAATGATATGATCGGAAAGAGATAAATTTGCATAACGGTCTTGGAAATAATTTTTGGTTAAATGAAATAAATTTTTTGGGCAGTCCCACAATTTTAACTGGTATAAAATGGATGGCCACCAGGCTGCATCGAACGCCCCTTGTACATCTAGTGAAATAAGAAGAACTTCTTCTTTATTCTTCAATGCTTCCTCTATTATATTCTTGGCTTTCATAATTGCATCTGTGGTGTTGGTTTGTGGATAGAATCCATGCTGATTTTCATTTAATTTGTTATTAGTTGCCAAATGGTGAATTATTCTATTAATTAAAAGTTTTTCTAGAATTTTACCTGCTACTGGAAGAAGACTAATTGGTCTAAATTTAGATATGTCATTCGAATTTTCTTTGCCGGGTTTGACTATAGGAATTATAATTGATTTCTTCCAAATATCAGGGAAAATTGCGTTTTTCAAGCAACAATTAAAAAAGGTAACCACTGTTTTTGGAAAAAGCTCAAGAACTAATTTCGAAATTGAAAATTTTTAAAATAGTCAATATATTTTTAAAATGACGATCAATATCATAATGAAATTTTGTGGATCCATTGACCACCAATAGATTTGTGTTAAATTACTATTCAATCTGTCAACTTTTCGATGTTTAAGGAATTCTTTAAACTTTTAATGACTTAGCCAACTAAGAAATATAATTTTCCGGGCAGCACAACTTGACCTAAAGTTTGATTTTTGTGCCAAATCATATCTCTCGAATGTAAACACAGCGGGAGGAATGCGTGACACACAGACACGATGAAATCACTCAGAACGTGATGAAAATGCCTAAAACGAATAATTATGATGAAACCGGGGTTTGGAAATTTCCATGGCACACAATACTTTTCCTATTTACCTATGGTATAAGTGGGGACAAGTAATAAATAGAAAAAGTACTTCAAATGAATTCATTGTAAAGACTTGCATAACTAGTCTACAATTATTAATTTAAAACTAATGTAAAAATAATTTTTTACTTTTATAATTTTAATATTTTTTGCATTAAAATAATTGTAATTCTGTGGATTGCTGATAGAGGTATAGTCTGTTGTATGATCAAAATTAAAATATTGTGGACAAAGTTGGCATTTTATCGAATCATTAAAAAACTGACTGTAAAGCTATAACCGGCCAGTTATTTGATTTGTTGGTCTGCCCGTTGACAACGTCGGCTTTCTAAAATGTATGTTGTATTCAAGTTGTCTCCTTTAATAGTAATGTAAGAAGTACAGCCGTAATGAGGTGTTTTCATACTCAGTGGGTTGCTAATAGACTATTAAATATTTCACTTAGTTTACATCGTATTGTAAAAGTGAACTTGTAACCTTGACACTGGTAACACTGATATGTATATGGTTGGGTTGGCATCACTTCCTCTATATCTCATTGTTTTTATGTGATATCTGTTGAGATAAGGATCTCATCTAAACAGAGACTACAATAAGAGTGGATTTGTTGTGGTTTGTATTTGATTATAAATTGTAGAATCAGCCACTTTTAATACTTGCTGTTGCTTAGCAATATATCTTCATATAATTTAATATTAATTAAAAACAAGATTAATTACACAAAAGTCCTTTATTTTTTAATATATAATAATAACTAAGGTTTCGACTAAAAATTAATCATCATCAGAGTTTAACAAATATAAAATATAAATACAATTTTACAAACTACTTCATATTGCACCTTGGTATGGTTTGGTAATCTATGTTTAAAAAACCGTTAAAATCTGTTACATTGAAGAATTTAAAAAAATCAGTGTTACCAATAATTTTAGTTGAAAAACAATATTTTAAACTAAATTAAGATTTTCAAGATTTAAAAGTTCCTTATTAAATTTGAGTAAATGGAGCTTAATTTTTCTACATCTTTTTTAAAATTAACATTATTATCAAATTTGTTTTATGTTTATTTAAACATTAAATTAATTTTTAATTTTAATATTTAAACATTAATTTAATGTTAATTTAAAAAAAAGATGTAAAAAAAGTAAGCTCCATTTACTCAAATTTAACAAGGAACTCTTAAATCTTGAAAATCTTAATTTAGTTTAAAATATTGTTTTTCAACTAAAATTATTGGTAACACTGATTTTTTTAAATTCTTCAATGTAACAGTTTTTAACGATTTTTTAAACATAAATTACCAAACCATACCATGGTGCAATATGAAGTAGTTTGTAAAATTGTATTTTATTTTATATTTTATATTTGTTAAACTCTGATGATGACTAATTTTTAGTCGAAAGCTTAGTTATTATTATATATTAAAATATAAAGGACTTTTGTGTAATTAATCTTGTTTTTATTTATGTATTTTTTTATAAGTCCACAAAAAGAAACTTTTTAATTTTCATATTTTAACTTCAGTTCAATATCATCATGAGAACACGAGACTTAGCTCATTCCTCTCTCTCATCTAATTAATTTATATCAGAGAATAACTTCCCTGCCTACCGTGTCAACAGTATCTTGTCTTGGATTATTGAAAATAATAATAAACCAAAGTTGGTTCCATTATATTAAAAAAAAAATTGAGTGTATTTGTGAATGAAATGATTATGTGCCAAAATTTATTAAATTTAATGTTTTTCAATTTGGCCCTTTTTTATATTGATCTATTAATATTTAATATAAACTGAGTTCTGTTTATAATCTACTCTTTATTAATAACAAGAGATATTTTCCTTGGGGCGATATTTAGGAAAGAATTTTGTATATAAATTGATTTTTCTCTTTCCAATGTAGTCTGTCGATAATTTGATGCCCTCCCAAAATTACCGAGTCCTATCATGATTTGAAGGTCCCCGGGGGGTCTCTGCCCCCCTCGTCAAAACTTGAGTTATTTGTATATTGATGGATTCCCCTCTGTAATTTCCTCTTTTTTCAGCTAACCACCATGTTTCACTTCCCTTTTTCTAATGCCTGGAAAATTTTGCAGAGATGAAAATTGTTTTATCTCAACGCTTTGGTTATCAGAGCCTTTTTTGTTTCTGTTGAAAATTAATTTAGTCAAATTTGAGATATGAGAAAGTAATTATGGTTCAAAATAAAATAGCCATATATTGGATTGTAACAACCAGTAAGAAAAGTTCAATATATACAGTTTGATGTTAATAATTATGTTTGATACCTTTCTGAAATGAAGTATTTCAGTTTGGCCACTAATCAATATTAGTGAAAAACTATATTCTCTGTCAAATGCTTTATGCAGGGTGAAACATTTCAAATGCTTCAACGTTAAATTCTTTCAATAGGGCAAAGTCACTGTACAGACCTCAAAAAAATGTTCTCAATTACCCAACTATGGTAATTTCTTCCAACTTTATAATACGACACACAGCTAAAATCAGTTGACAGTGTGGGAAAATAATGCAGGGGAGCCAATGATGTTAGTACTTTATGTTAAATCACGCCCTCAATTTCAAATCTGACCAACCATATCGATTCCAACTCTATTTTCCCGCGCTGTCAAATGATTTTAGCTATGTGTCGTATTATAGTAACTTAAAAAGTAAACAAGGAGAATAGCCACAATATTTTGAAAATTCTTAAACCTTGACTATTTTGACAGGACATAAATGCTATGAAATGTGATATTACTCACTCTAAGCTGTTTTATAGAGATACATCATTGATCCTTGTTAGAAATATGATAGTTTCTTCTGGTTTTGAAGAGACCTGTCGTGTCTGTAACATAAGTTTAGTCATAGTTTACCTGAATATGCTATTATTATTGGTTTCAAATATCTTAGAATTTAATGGAGTTTCTGAAACACTCTATATTATGATATTGCTTATGTTTTAATCAGGTTGGTAATTGTCTCAGCCCAATGGAAAATTGACTTTTCACCACTTCATAACATATTAATGCATTAGTAGATCTTGTTGTATCGGTACAAATTTCATCCCTATGCCAGCTGGTTGAAATATTTGGCTGGTGTCTCTCTATTCCACCCCTGCCTATCTACCTCTCTATTATTAGCCCTGTTGGCACCGTATCTGCCTCTTCTCTCACCCCCACTCCTTTGTTTGTTTCTGCGTACTTTCTTTCTTAATAAACGTAATATTTCAATGATATTTGTTTTGTCTTAGTTGAGATCTTGATCTAAATGCCGTATTTATTGTTTATCGATTAAATTATAATTAATAAATGTGAAGCAAAAAGTAAAGTCCAATATTATTTCCAAGTATCGATTGAATTAAATTATTATTTCTTTTCTTTTATTAATTTGTCAAGTGAATTGAAAACCAAAATAAGTAATAAGTTTTGAAAATTCAAAAAAATTGGGCTGCAGTTTTTTAAATTTTAAATTCTTAATATGTTTTGTTTCTAAAGTTTATAAATGAGAAAAGAATAAAATTGATTAATGTGATGTTTAAATAAAATTGTTGGCTTTTGACTACATTTTGTGCCATTGTACCAATAAACTATTTGAGAAAAACATGTCATAATACCTTGACATAAGTGCTACCGTGTTTCATTGGATACTTTATTATTTTATCGAACATATATTTGTGCTCTTTGGATTAGTGCATTTTACAATATTAATTTGCTTGTTCAACAAAAGAATCAAATTTAAGCTCCGCTGGGAATTAAGTCATTTCCAGAAGTGCTTGGAACTCTTGAGACACCATATCCTACCAATAAACTATTTCTCTAAGATTTGTACTCTGTTGGAACTTGAAAATCTTTGTTTTTTAACTGATATATTTTGACAATACGACCTAAGTTAGTTAGCAATATTTGTACTAATTCAAAATTATTGTTTTATTTCAGCAATCGATGAATGACAGTTAAATTTCATTTATATTTTAAATTTCATTTATATTTTAAATTTTTATTAATTTGTATGTTCTTTTTATTATAATTATTACAATTATTTTTCATTATTGACAGCTTTAATATTATTTTTTGTTGATTTAGTTAATTCATTTTTTCATGTTTATAAAGTAATTCTATTTAATAAGTTACTACCAGATTGACATGTAACCAAATTGACATATTGTGTATTTGAATGTCAGCCTATTGGTATTTGCCTACAAGTCAATACATCTCTGTATGATGTCAAGCCCTAATGTCACTCAAGTCAGGTTTATAATTTTCTTTGATGACAGAGTTATTTACGTTTATATATAAAGTTACTCTGTATCATGTGATGACATTTAGTTTCAAACTTTTTTAAATTACACTTTTGTTGCATACATTTTCTAATTTTTATTATTTACATAATCTTATTTTTAAAGTTATATAATCAATCATAATAATGTCTGGTCCACGAATAGTTCATGTTAAATATATCATCTATTTGGATGACAGGATCATAACAGTGCAATTAGTTACTATATTGTGAAGCCCTCCCCCCTAGAGCCTCTGACTTATGCAAGTTGTTTGCATCTGAAATTTTCAAATGCAACAAACTTGACTTACTTTTTAAACCAAATTTTAATCAAATGTAATGCAAGTGATTAACATTAGTTATTTATCCGTCTATAAGGAAAATAAAGTTTTAATACATAAATACATGCACAATTCAAATTTTTCAATTCAATACAAAGTTTCTTAGATTCTTGGTATCTATAGGGGGATATTTTAAAAAAGAGCCTCTTAAGGTAATTTTTACTTTAGTTATTTGCTAAAGGCAAGATTCAAATGTTTTCTCGTTAAACTCATACAGACGTTTCAGAGAAAGGTTACAGTATTGAGGGAAGCATATGGATTAAAGGGGACGAGGAGGTAGGGAACTTTCCTCACCCCATGGACGTTGTATCAGATAGAGAAGTAGGAGCAAACTTATCTTCTCATGGTTTGGAAAAAAAGGTGGGAAGGTTTCAATAAGTAACCATGGGGAGGTAAATTTGAAACCTGCACAGTTGGTACCAAGCATGTTCGTTTGTTTTCGACATGTATTTTGTGATAGATTTTTCTTTGTTGGGGTCACTTTGTTATGAGGCAAATGGACTTACCGTGTCATCCCCTTTATTTAATATCCTTGCATTAAAGTGTAGGTGTCTAGAAACCCTAGGGGAGAGGTTGTTTCTCTAATGTGTAATAAACATTTTTTAGTATTTTATTAATATGAAATGTATTACTTAAAATATATCATGTAATATAATGTATTAATCATTTTTTAAATTGTATAAAATTTACTTTTAATGTAAAATATATTGAATTACTCTTTCTAAAAACTTGATTCTCTTGTTCCCTTTCATGTGAGTTATCTATAAGATCTTGTGTAATACCTCTAGTAAGAAATACTTTTCAAAAATCAAAATTTAAACTCTTGCCAGCATGGATTTTGTTTCTCAGCTTCTATGAAGCTTACTCTCATCCATCTCTAACAGGTGTTCAACATCATGACCCCACTAGCACATTATTATTTTACCTAAGTTTTCATATCCAACCAATCAAACTCTATCATAGTCTCACCAAAAAAAAACTGTTTTCTTAGTTTTAATATTTTTAAATGTAAAATCCATACTTGTCTATTTGATGAAGCTTTCTACTCAACATAGTGAATTAATAGTGAAATGTATTATCTAATTTTGTATAGTTTTGTTATTTAGCTTTTTTATCTGACTAGTGTTATAACCTGCTACTTGTAATTCGTTAGTCAACTATAAAAACTTAACAACAAAAATAAGTTAAGATGAATAACAACCAGTTGTTGGCAAAGTTGTTCCCATTGTGGTTCTGTCAGTTTGATAGATAAAAACAACATGGCTAGGTTCTTCCATTCCAGTTTGATTGATAAAACAACACAGACGTGTGGTTTCAACTACACAGTTTAGTTGTGCCATTCAAGTTTGGTGAATGATAATGGCACAGTTTGATTTTGCCATTCCAGTCTGGTGGATGATAACAACAGAGTTTGATTTTGCCATTCTAGTTTGGTGGATGATAACAACACAGTTTGATTTTAGTTTTCAGTTTCATTGATAAAACCGAATTCAGTTTATTCCTGTTAGTGTATCAGGGTTCCTCTACACACTACAGAATCAATGAAGCACGAAACACTTGTTTTGTTGGTATGATTGTAACACTGCCATGTCTTTTAACAGGACACAAAGAATAATCAGATCTGGGTGGGATGCTTGTTTTCCTATTGATTCTACTCTAATTTTTATACAAACTCAATGATCGGCAAAAATCCTTCATTGTGTATTTGGATTATATGTATAGCTGTTTTCAAGTTATATTGAATCCAATGCATTACTCTCACTCCCAAATATTTTGTGTATATATATATACATGTGTGTGTGTGTGTTAAGTATGTATATATTTGCTAAACATTTAGTCAAATTATATTTTTCCACTAGAATATATTTATATAAATAAATGATATAATAGTTGTAGTTATTATTGCACAAGCATAATAACTTGATTTGATGACAGGATGTGTTGCTTTAGTGGATCATTACTATGCATGTTTTCTTATTGTTGCTTTTCCAATGAGTTTGGTCTGATTGAATAAACAACACTGGTATGTTTCCTCTTGCCTGTTTACTTTACGTACTCTGACTCTAAAACTCTGTTTATTTTACTTTTCTCAGTACCCGTGTAAATGTTGTGTCTGTTTCCAGCTGAATAGTCTGTCGGTTTTTTGATGATTTGCTATCCTATCTTGTTTAAAGAGTAGAAAGCATTGTGATAGCATAAAAATGGGACTAATTAGATAATAAATTAGATAAAATTTAAAAAAACATATTCTAAACGAGAAAGAAATGATTCATTTTACTGGCAGTCATTTTACTTTCAGTAAAAACAAGTTACAAATCATCCAATAACCCTACATAATAATAATAATGATGATGATGATGCCTGTTTCTTGTGGCTCATCAGAAATAACCCCTGCGGTGACAACTTCAGGTGGTAGAACACCGTTGCTCTCCAAGTCCATTCTAAAGTTGGCAACAAATTATTTAAGAATAATTTTATATAATCTGAAAACGTAACCTGTGATTTGAACCCCAGACCTCTGTGATGTCTAGTCAGTATGAATACTGACATTTTAACCTGGACCACGGAGGTGGTAGGCTTAAATTAATTATATTGCCGTTTAGCTCGTGTGTTAACAAGTAAAGTGATTGCCTATTGACTTCATGCAGATTTGCCTATAAACAAGCTTTCCTTATAAAACAAGCTGCAATGGCAGATTTGCCTATAAAAACAAGCTTCATGGTAATGGCAGATTTGCCTATAAAAACAAGCTGACTTCATGGTAATGGCAGATTTGCCTATAAAACAAGCTGCTGACTTCATGTAATGGAGATTTGCCTATAAAACAAGCTGACTTCATGGTAATGGCAGATTTGCCTATAAAAACAAGCTGACTTCACAGATTTGCCTATAAAACAAGCTGTTCATGGTAATGGCAATGCGGCAGATTGCCTTAAAAACAGCTGACTTCATGGTAATGGCAGATTTGCCTATAAAAACAAGCTGATTCATGGTAATGGCAGATTTGCCTATAAAAAACAAGATGACCCTTCATGCAGATTGCCTATAAAACAAGCTGAGTTTATTATTTTTATCTAGCAGAATGACTTGTTTTTTAAACAATTGTAATAAAACAGAAAATAATGCAATTGAGTTGAAATTTGGTGCAAGTATATCCCTTTAGTAAGTGTCATTTGAATATGGCAAGTATATTTATGGTTTTTTTCTGGATTATAGCAGTTAAGCAGCATAGAGTGAGGTCCATAGGGGATTGTAGGTAAAACTCTTAGGATCTAATATTTTTCTATATTACTTATCTTCCTATTTAACTTTTAAGTAAAATAGTAGATTTTATTGATTGGTAACCTTTGGTTGCTAACTAAACTAATTAAAAATAGAAACAATATAGTATTAATTGATTATTTATTGATTAAGTATATTTTATATGATAAATAAATATATTTTATTTCATTATTTATTTTATTAATATATTTTAGATAAATTAAATTTAATTTTAGATTTAGTAGCTAAAAATATGTTTTTCTTGGAGGGGGGGGGGGGACTAATTTTAAACCATGGGGGCTTTAGCCCCCCCTTAGAATCGCCTATGTTGAGGTGAGTAGTGAACATTAAGGATGAGTGGTAGGGAATCTGATGTAGAGAGGAAAAGTTGTGAGGGACCCTGTACCCGAGTGTTGGGATTACATTGCTCCTCTCATAGGAGAGGAGTTAATTGTTTGGTTCTTAAAATAATACTATATATAGAAGGAGCACTACTGATAATACGAAAGCCGGTTCACTGGTGCAACTAGGTAATGCTGCCACCCTAACAATATACAATTTTCTAAAAAAAAGTTGGCAATACTTCCGGTTGCTGAATTATTATGTTATATTATTAATTAATGATTAATTATTCATACAATAATAATATAAATATTGGTGCATTACAATATTTTAAGCATTTTAAATTGTAGTTTAATGTATTAATTAAAATTATATTAAAAGTAGTCCTCGTCAACTAAATTTAGATTCTTGTATTCCGCTATCCTTTTGCCATCTAAGACCGGTTTTATTAAATACTCAGCTGGTGTTTTAAGTTATATTTGTTTTTTACGATCTTTCTTCATTAATAGATATTTATGACAAATATTTAAAATAATGTTTTGTTGTTAGGGTGATACCCCTACTTAAGTCCACCAGTCAACCGGCTTTCGTGTTATCAGTGGAATTACATTGTGTTTACGGTCCTGTGCTCCTTCTATATATAGTATTATTCCAAGGTTTGGTTTAACATTTATACAACCTGAAACACATATTACTGTTATGTGTTCCATAATTCTGTTTTATCCTCTTAAAGAGTTATTCTAAACACTTTTCTAGTTCTAATAAAGCTTGTCTAAATTTCCCTGTTATTAGAAACTTGCAACTTATTTTACTGTGAAACAGAGGGTTAGGTATTATAATTAGGTAGGGTAAAGGACTTATACAGAGGTAATTTAGAATTTTTAAAAGAGTTTATGGATAGGGGTAGTTTAAGAAAGATTGTTTTTTATTAAAATTGTCCCGGATGCATGCAAGCATGTTACTCGTAGCTGAGTTAGGTGTTTGCATGCAATCATAAGACCTTTGTAGTTGCAAGTCATGCTCATAAGATGTTATTATGACCCCACTCTCCTGGTCGCTCGTATTATTTTATATATTATATTTTAAGAACTATTTATGTAAAGGAATAAAGGTTTTACTATGAAACCAAGAAAAGAGTACAAAAAAAACTCCACAAAAATTATATTTATACACAAAGCACTAATGTGAGGCCATCACCAGTATCCTCAGAATAAAACACACTCAACCTAATGTGAGGCATCACCATTGCCGTCAGAATAAAGACCAAACTCTTAATTTTAGTTATCGTGTCTTAATTCAAGTTGTGAATATTTCCGATTGTGTCCAAGTTTAACAATTTCCAAATATATCAACAATTTTTTTAATGACATTATGTTTTTGTGAATAGTTAAACTCTGCTAAAACTCTATACCTACCCACACCCTAATAGGCACCATAACCCACACTCTGACCCGCACCCTAACCCATACCCTGGCCCACAGATGTAAGAAATGTTTATTCACATGTAAAACACATTTTTAAAAACCTTTTATTAAAATTGGTATTGTTTTAAATACCTAATTGGTATTGGTATGCGGCTCCTCCCTCTGCCGTGATAAAATGAGATGTTTCTTGTACTTTAATGCAGGTTTGGTTTGTCTGTTACAGCTTAGCATTTGGAACTCTGTACCCCGCATATTCATCGTACAAAGCTGTCAGAACCAGAGATGTCAAGGAATATGTGAGTTTTTACCTCTTATCCAAGTTTGGTTCAAATTGAGTTGAAGGTTTCCTTTTAGAGTAAATAAGCTGAGATGTAACATGTTTGAGAGAATTTATTTATTTATACAAAAACGGGTTTTAAGCCCAATTTATAGTTAATTATACATGTAAAAACATATAATATTTTTTAAAAGAAAATATTAAAATAAAATTTGGAAAAAAAGAAATTATAAAATTTAAAAGAATTAACTGTAAATATAAGTTAAAAACAATTGTCATCTTAAAAAGAAAAAAACATAATAAAATGGATTAAAGAATAATTTCTAATTTCTTCAAGATGAAAACTAAAATAAGATACCTGAAAGCTGCAACATTATTAAAAATTTAAGTAAATAACAGTGAGTGCACGTACTCACGAATTTTAAATTAAAATGACTACTATTTTAACTATTAATATTATTAGAAAGAAAAAAAAAACAGCACAAAAACATATATCAAGGGCAGTTGAGACTAAAAAGATATTAAAATAAAAGAGTGACATCCAAATAAAAAAGGTTAAACAATAAAAGAGAATCACAAAGACAACTTAAACTAACTGAATTAAACTTAATTGTATTATACTATTCTATTGTATAATCTTAAACTGTATAGTGAAGAATTGAAAATGTCTATATCTTTACAAATATTATTTGTTACTTTTTGAAATCTAGGTATAAGAGATATTTATTTGGATGAATACAGAATTATATAAAAATAATTTATAGAATGTTTTATAATTGCTACCATTGGTTCGAGTGGTTCTATTTACTTTGAGTTGATGAAGCAACTGAAGCCGCAGCTACCAGATACCCCTGGACCAGTTTCATTCAACACCATTGTCTGCCGGCAGGGCAACTAATAAAGTAATTCACTGATACGAGTATATCTTATTAGTTAAGATATAGTGACTGTTGCCCTGCCTGGAAAAACCATCTGGTCCAGGAATTATATCTGTATTAGTATTTAGAGAATATTATAATACTATTCTGATGGAGAGGGTTCAACGGGTCCACAAAATATCATAGAGCTAAGTTTCCCCAACCAACAAATCTTTACTAAGTTCTTAAATATTTCCTCTTGCATTAAAATTAAACAAAGACTTCCTTTCTTTTAAAGAGTAAATCAAAATATTTCTTTGTTGAAAAAAGTTATTCCTTTTGATAAAACAGAGTGCTGTGGTTGTAAGGTGAAAATATCACTGGAATAAATAGTTAAATTAAAAGTTTCAAAGGAATTAAGAAAAGCATAGTTAAATGTTTGGTGTCTTGGGGAAGGGCACTGCATTCCTTCTATGTGTGATTTGTTTATATATGACACAATATGGAACCACCCTTGTTAGATTAGTTTTTAGAGGCTCTAATTGGCAAGATTAAGATGAGGGTACAGATGAATGATTGGGCTTTTCTTGATCTTTCCACTTTGTTTCAGGTGAAATGGATGATGTACTGGATAGTGTTTGCACTGTTCACCTTTGTCGAAACCTTCACAGACGTCCTCTTCAGCTTTTGGTTTGTAAAACTTTACCTTATTTATTTAATCTCTTTACCTTATATAATCTCACCTGTTTTAGCAAAATTAGGTTGGCAAATTCCAAATTTTATCAAAATTCCAGTTGATCAGTTTAAAAAATAAAATTGTATGGTTGTACAAAATTTACATATCAAAGTTATATTTTTCTTAAAAGGGCCCAACAACGTGGCCTACTTGCCTGGTAGTTACTACCACTCCCCCCCCCATATTACTACTACTATATTTTTCTTAAATTGTTGAATTTGTACTTCTGAGCCAATTGGGGGTAGGTTTTTTTTATATATTTTAATAACTAATTAAACATAAAATGAAGCAGTTGTTGAAAGAGAATGGAATAAAATATATTCTTAATTTATATCCAGCAATTCTCAACCTGTACAGGTCATGGTCAAGCCAAACAGTCAGCTGACTCTCCAGAGATCTGATTCTGGCTGGTATTTCTTTTGGGGAGAGACTTTATTTTTTTCATTTAAATTCAAAGGAGAAATGTCCTTATTGTATTGCTCTGGTGGAATAGGCTAGAGTTAATGTATGTTGGCTAAATCATACATTGTTGCTCGAGAAAGCCTACTATAACGTTAACGAATTTTTAGCTGATAATTTAGTACTCCCACCTTAAATGTTTAGTGTTTCTCATGTAATGTTATGCTTTTTTTGTTTTTTAATCAAGTTTGTTATTCAAGTTATGCTGCCTATGTTTATGCAGTCTATTTAATAATTTATAATCTATTTGTTTTCTTGTTTTGTTTTTTTCATTTAATTGTAAAATTTTGAACAATTGAGAAACTTTGTAATAAAGTAACCTCAAGTATGTAAATAAATAAATGATGTGTCTTGTTTGTTAGGTTTCCATTCTACTATGAGTTCAAAGTGGCGATTGTGTTCTGGCTCCTCTCTCCTGCCACCAAGGGATCAAGTTTCCTGTACCGTAACTTTGTACACCCTGCCCTTCAGAAGAGAGAGAATGTGAGTACATCCCCCGTCTTGTTATACAAATAGAATATTTGCACAATTTTTTTTATTGCATTATCTTGAAGTACGTCATATAAAAGAACACCCTGTAAAATATTAGAATGAAACAATTTATACTTTTGATGACACAGCAAAAAAAACAAAAAATATATTTTTTTTAAATATTATTTTTGGCGGGAAAACGGCCTCGACTGATTGTGTTATGTCAGACGTAAGAATACCGCCGTGTAGTACAATATTCACTAGAGCAACACTCATAAGAGTTTATTCTGTACTGTCAACAAGGTGATCATTTTATGAGCAAAAACATTTTTTTTTTGGAAAATACACTATTCTAGTGCAGGTGTATACTTGCTCTGTACTAAACCCTATATGATGATTAGCTTTTGTTGCCTAACACTATGCAATTCCTATACTATTCAGAGTGATTTCTATTTTAAATCAGTAAAAAAAAATAATTATGAAAATTAGGTTAAATGAATAAATATGTTTGCTTGAGCTCCCTCTCCCAAAATTCTCTGAAAATAGTTTATTTTGCTCATTATTTTAGTTTAATGTCATACAGTATAATGATTTGGGAAGCTTCACCTCATGTGAGTGCGAGTAGGCTATTCTCCTAAAGAAAGCACTACGGGCCATCTTAAATCTATCCTACAAAAACATCGGTAAATCTTCGGTATACGGTGCACCCTGTTATCAATACTATATATCGATATATTTTTAGTTACGCGACACGTAAACGAGAACTAAGCACTTAAAAGATAAGCAGCGTCGTTAAATTATTAATTATAGTTAAAACATTAAAAAAAAACCAAACAACAAATAAATGAAAACATTAACAACAAAAATATAATAAAAAACCTGAAAATAACAAACACAAAAATACGTAAAAAATACGCGTAACATAAAATTAGATGTGGTGTATCATCGATTATTCTTATGAAAACATTGTTAAAACATTATAAAAACATAAAAAAATATGAAAATAGTTATAAACCATTTTACAACAAATTGAAAAAACACAAACAACAAAAAAATAATAAAATATGTTCATAAACGTAAAAGAAAAGGCATATATCGATTATTCCTACGTCACATCTCTAAACTAAAAATATATCGATATGTAGTATTGATAACAGGGTGCACCGTATACCCAAGTTCAGCCAAAACATCTTGTTAAACTATTTTTTCAGACTCCCAAAATTTTTACGTTGTATTCTTACTGCTTTTAGCTTTTAAATTATATTCCTAGTATTAGACCAAGTCTAACTAAAGTAGAAAACATTCATTCTCACTATACAAGGCAGACAAGTCTTTTAGTAGTTAACAAATACAGACTGACGAAAAAAGCTTAATATAATTAAATTCAAGCTGGGCTGAAGCTGTAAAACCTACTGCTTGAAAATATAAGAGCCCTTGAAGAGTAAAGATTTGACAAATAAGGAAAAATGAGTCATTGTCCCCCCCTGTACAGTGTGGAGGAATTTCAATCTATAAATTTTAAATAAGTTTAGTTCTATATTTGGCAGGTTACCTTGTTTTTATATAGCTTGTCTGTGCAAACATGAGTAGCTTTGTGAACCCAGACTGACTGTGTACTATACTTTATTTGATTTGTCATCTATACTTAGGGATTTAATATTATTTTTTATCTATTTTCTTAACCTGTTGGTTGACCAATTAACATTTTTAAGTTTTTCTTAAGAAATAAATTTATATTGTAGAGTGAAAAGTTTACTTTGAAGAAAACAGTAAGTTTAAACATGTTTGGTTTGAAGACTAAAATGTTTTGAATAGTTGCTGATACATATGTTAGTAAAGTCGCATATATTGCCGCCGTATTAGTTATTCCATTCATTTATATATCGCATAGTATTACGACTTACGATCGACATAGATAACTTTTCATAATTTGTCTTAATGGAATTTACAGGACTCTGCAAAATACTATTTTATTGTTGCTTTCAACTAAACGCGACCGAGATATCTTTTTATTTGTCTGTAGTTAAAAATAAAACTCGAGGAAGGGAAAAATAAAAAGAAATTATTTTGACAAGAAAATAAATAGTTTTATTGGAGAAAACACAAGAATAGTAACTCCTCTCAAACAAGAGTTTCTTCACTTAGTTGAAGATATATGAGTTGATGTGTTCTGTTCCATCCTGAGCTTTAAACCAACCTTATTGTTTAATTACTTTGTTGTTATTACAGGCTTTGATTTTTATTATTACAAAATTTGAATATTTTCTAATTGGATTATGTTTTACAATAAACAGATTGACAAGACTATAATAACTATAGTCTTAATTTTGTTTTGTGTGTGTGTGGGTATGTATGTTTTATGTTTAGTTGTTTATAACCACAATATATATAGAGTACAGTTTATAAAGAAAACTAAGATATAAAAGTAAGACCAACTCCGATCAAGGCGTTGCCTTATGGGGTATCTCCTAAGAATTTATTTCTGTTTAGTAAAATAATATGTATTCTTTTTTGTATTTTGAATTTGGAGAAAATAAAAGAAAAATATTTATTATTTAAATTTAAAAAAAAATTATAGAAACTAAATAAACCATAATTTAAAACTATATAAATGAATTTATAAATTAGAATTGCTTTGTATTTTGTTGTTGTTTTGGTTTGCTGTCTACTGAGCTAGACAGCAATGCATCCTGGTCAGGACGGCAATTCATGGTGTACTAATAGTGTTACTAAGTAGGCTACTTGGGGTTTCTACTCGTAGTTTTCTCTCTCTCTCTCTCTCTCTCTGCTATTTATATATTACGTATTACGCCTCTCCCTCATTCCTGTCACACTCAGGAATAAGGGAGAGGTTAAGGTGGTGCAGGTATAAATATTCAAAATCTTTGTCTACAACCTTAAAATACAAATATTTTACTTAAAGCAATAGATTTTGATAAATTGATATGAAAGGGGTGTTTAAAGGACCTGATTGGTGTAGTTAATCCCACTTAGCTTTTCTCAAATGAAACACATCTTTTCATTTATACGAATCCTGTTTTCATATTTCCCATTAACATATTACTTTTTTTAAGAAACAACTTTTTTAGATTTTTATTTATTTTAATCAACATGTCAAAACGTTCTGATTAAAAATGGAGTCAACATATACGTGTACGAGATATGAGATTTCCATGCAGCCTTAATATTTTATTTTTGTTTTTTTTCTCAGGAGATAGATGATTATCTAAATCAAGCCAAAGAGAAAGGCTACAGTACCGTGATGCAGATTGGTTCTAAAGGAATGACATACGCCACAAATATGATTGTCCAGACTGCACTCAAGGTAATTCAACTCATATTGGCATCACTTTAGAGATCTGAGTACATAGAGATGGCAGTGTGTATCTCATACCACTGGGCTCCATTCTAACTGCACTAGTTGCAAACTAACTCGTCCCGGTGGAATCTTAATCTCGCTCTTTTGCTCCTTAAGACTGACTGGTTTATGTTTGATGTTACAGGGGTAGCTTACTTATTCTATTGTATTGAATTGCTATGATTTACTTGGGAAATATGAGTTTTTAAATGTTTTAGGCATTTAATTAAAAATTTGGCATTGATATGAAGAAAATAAGTTAAAATTGGTACCAGAGCTGATATTTGTGGGTGAAATGGATTGATGATAATTTTTCAAATAATTTATGTATCCAGGATGTGTTTGAAGGCTCTTGTATTGTCAGTCTCACCTCCGATAATTTTCATAGTAAATTCTAGTTAACTATTTAATAAAATTCAAAAATCCCTCCATATTTGTGGCTTACTTGAAAAAAATTAGATCCATTGATTTACCTCACAAATATTATTACGCTGTTATAATTTGCAGTAAATACCCAAAAATTGTAACTACTAAGTTTTTACTCGTAAAATCATAACCTTAAAATCACAGAATAAATTATCTTGTGACATTACTCTAATCCAGTCAATTCTTTTTCTCTGCCGTGGATTTTAAGCTTATCAAATATTTTATTCACTTTGTTCTTATTATTTTTTGGGTTTCAATAGTTCTTTGTTCTTGAAACCTAAAATACGTAAGTGATATTTATAGTGAAATGCAATGGAACTTGCAATGCAAGGAGTTGATTAAACCCATTATGTGTAGTATTTGGTTGTAGTTGTTGTTTATATTTTAACATAGCAATAGTAGTGTGATGTGCACAGCTTATTTCTACTAGACGCAATGTTTTGTAGTTGTTGCATGATTCAATTAATGTTAGTTGTAGTTGGTTTTCTGTAGATTTCAAGAAGGCAGAGCAATGTCATTCACTTCTCTAATAAAATAAGTCCACATTTTATGCTATTAAAATAAAATTATCCCTAATAATCAATACAAAAAAATTATCCCTATTTTAAACTAAAACAAGTAATGCTTTTTTTTTTTAAACAAGTTCTTTATTGCAAAAAGTAATACAATATTTATTTTGTGTATACCGGAGCCATATTTATATTTATTGATTAGGTAATTTGTGCCTTTTAATTTTATTATTTTGTTATTTTGTGGTATAAATTTTGATTATTTTTTTTGGGGCGTGAGGGGTTTTGTTTGGGTCATGGATAATTTTATATTTTTTGGTTTGGGTATTTTATTTTTATTTATTTGTTTTATTTTTTTGGGGGGGGATTGTCAAAAGTATTTTGGTGGGTTTTGAATAGGATTATATTGTATAGGTAGTTTGCAGAGTTTTCAAAAGGTTGCCTATGCAGTCTGTGGACTGACTTTAATGAATTCCATTCGGTAAAATTGAGGGAAAAATTAACCACAGAAAAACCTCAAATCAGGTTGATCGGCGGTCTGGGTGTGGGGTGTTTTTTTTAAAGGGTTTGTTGGGGGTTTAACTGTTAAGGTTTGGTCTCTAGATTTTTTTTTTTGAGGCTAAGGGGAATAGTTAATTTTATTTACGAATTTGAGTGTATTTTTATATTTTTTAATTTTGAGAAGAGCAGGTCTTGATTTTTCAGTATTGTCTTGGATATCTTGAAGTTTGACATCTTGATATAATTTTGTCCGTTCTGTCTTGTATTTTGTGCAGTCTAGTAGGATGTGTTCTACTGTTTCGTCTATTGTCGGGCAGGAGTGGCATGCTGGGAGTCGCTTAAACCCAATCTTGTAGTGATATTGAATGCATCTGGCATGTTGACTTCTTAATCTGTTTATGCAGACAATATCTCTTCTTGACAGTCTCGATTTCCAGAACCAAGGTTTAGCGGAACTATCTTGATGATTTCTTTAAAAAATTTTCCCTTTTCTGGTTCTTCGTTGAGTTTGGTGTTCCAGTCTTCTAGCATTTCTTTTTTGATACTGATATAAGATCACTTGCAGGTATTTTATAGGCTCGATGATCTTGTTGGATTTTTTGCAAGGTGATCAGCTTGTTCATTTCCCTGGACTCCAGAGTGTGATTTTACCCATATAAAGTCTATTTGTTTGTACTGTTTGGTCAGTTCGTTTATTTCTTGTAGGATATGCATATATATGTGATCTATTTTGGAAGTGAGTGAAATGTTGGATAGTTTTGTAAGTATTCCTTGGTTGTCGCAAGCAATAGTGTATTTGTTTGAGTATTTTGTAATGTTTTTATATATGTAAGAGGATTGTAAGATTCCTAAGCTTCTAATGTAAATATGTTAGTGTACTGTGGGCATGAAAAACTTTGTCCAATTTTTAGTTGTAAGTCATAATAGAGTAACCAGTTTTGTCTTGTTGTTTTGATCCGTCGGTAAATATTAAGTAGGTGGGTTGTGGATGTATGTTGTATAGTTGTTCATGGAAAGTTATGTTGTTGTACGGATAAGTTAGTTTTGGTATGTTTATTGTTATTGTTTGGTAGATATCGTCAAAAGAAATTTGATAGATTGGGAGTAATTTATGTTGGTATATACTTTGGTTGAGATGAGGCTGTAATAGTTTGTAGCTATTTATATGTAATGGAGGTGTTTATGTCGCCAGTATCGATGATTATTATTTTTTTGTTTTAAAATTGACAATAGTTGTTAGTAAAGGAGATTGTTGAGAATATAATTTAATGAAGTGTTGTCAGTCAGATATTGTCTTCGTATGTTAAGTGGTGGTTCTGAGCATTCAGTATGTATTATGTTATTGGTGTGGATTTAAGATATCCATACATAATCTTAAAGCTCTGTATTGTAAACGGTCTAGTTTTGTAAGTAAGTTGTTTGGCATTACCGTAAATGGGGAGGCAAAGTCTATGCATGCCCGTATTGTTGCCCTATAAAATGTAATAAGAGTTTTGGGTCACATCCCCATGCTTTATTTGCTGACCATTTTCATGATGTTAAGGTATTTTTCACATTTTGAGACTACTGTATTTATATGGTCTTTCCATGTCAGTTTTTGGTCAAGGTAGAGTCCTAGAAATCTAACTGTTCTTTTTCTTTTTTGTTGTCAAAAAGAATCTCGTCATCAAGAAGGATATTGTTATGTCTTGTAAAGATGCAACATTCATATTTGTCTTGGGATAGTTCTAACCCAGTAAGTTTTGTCCATTCTTGTATTTGTTTTAGGGTGTTAGTTAGTCGGTTATCATGTCATTTATTTTGCTGTTTATAGTATATATAAGTATGTCGTCAGCAAATTGAAGTATTTTTACAGGAGGGTTATAATTTGTTCTAAGTCAAAGGTATGTATTAAGTATAAAAGTGGGCTTAAGATGGCCCCTTGAGGGACACCTCGTCTTGTGAGTCTACGTCCGACTATTTGACCGTTAATTCGAAAAAGAAGGATTCGGTCAGTTATTAATTTAATGATAAAGTTTGCAGTTTGTTTTGGTATGTCTAGTCGTAAAAGTTTGTGGTAAAGTATAGTTAAATCGTTGTCATAAGCTCCGGTGATGTCTAATAAGAGAGATAATACTGATTTTTTTTGAGTAAATGCACTATGTATGTCATTTGTTAGTTGTGTTGACTTTCTAGGGTTGATTTATTTCTTCTGAAGCCCTTTTGTGAAAAAGGCAGTTTGTTATTGGATTCCAACCACCATTCTAATCTATTTTTTAGTAATCTTTCAAATGTCTTCAGCATGCAAGATGATAAAGATATTGGTCTATAGTTTGAAGCTATGTCAACAGTTTTTCCTGGTTTTTTATTGGGAGTATTATGTATGTGCGCCATGAGTCAGGGATTTGTTGAGAAGTCCAAATATTATTAAATATATTTAAAAGAATTTGTTTTGATATTGTTGGTAAGTGATGTATCATGTCATAGTGTATATTATCAAAGCGGGGAGCAGTATTACTGTGCTTTATTGCAGCATTTAATTCATTGATTGTAAAAGTTTCGGTCAGTATGTGATATTATTGGTTGGGATATAGGGTGGAGTTATGTTGGTAACTGATGGAGGGGCAAGTTTGTCCATAAAGTCTTCGAGCCATGGTCCTGTATTAGTATGGGAGTCATTAATTTCAGTTTTGTTTATTTTTCTAAAAGATTTCCAAACAGAAGATGGGGAATTTTTGTAAAGTTTAAGCTGTCACAATATTTTTTCCAACCACTTTTTTGTTTACGTTTTAATGTTCGTCTAAATTTAGCATTTGCTCTTTTGAAACTAATAAAAGTTTGTAAGTTAGGGTTAGTATTGTAATTTTGGTAAGCATTATAACGATCGTTTTTTAGTTTGTTCACAACTAGAGTCCCACCAATGAATTAAATTAGGGTACGGAATTGAAGTAATTTTACGTTTCTTTATTTCAGGGATAGATTTTTTGCATGCGTCGTTAATGTCTTGTATAAATTCATCGTAAGTTGGTTGGATGTGATTATCTAATACTTTTTGTGTCAAAGTTAGTAAAGTGTCATGGTATTCTGTCCAGTTAGCTTTATCAATATTCCAGCGTCTTGCTGGATACCTGTATAGTTTAGGTATATTAAAAGAGTTTGTTTCAATTATTATAGGGAGGTGGTTGGAACCATGGGGGTCGTCTAAAATTGTCCATGTAAAGTCCGTTGCAATATTGTTAGAAGCTAGAGAAGGTCAATTACAGAGTTAGTTTTTTGATTTATTTGGGTATTAGGGTTGGTTTGTGATTGTTAAGAACAATTGTATTGGTATCTTCAATTGCTGTCAGTAAGTTGTCTCCTTTTAAGTCACTATAAGTACATCCCCATGCCGTGTGATGGCTGTTAAAGTCTCCTAATATTAGGTATGGGGGTTAAAGAGTTGAATAAATTAAGCCATTGTTTGTCGTTATTTTATTTGTTGGTGGGTTGTATAATGAAATTATATTTAATGTTGATGTTTATATGTTATTTGTTCCTATAATGTCTGTGTGTATGTGTGGTAGGTTATGGAGTTTGTACTGTATATTAGATTTAATTAATATTGCGACTCCACCACCCTTTCTGTCGTCTTGTCTGTTAAAAGATAGTATTTATATCCTTTAAAGTAATATTAGTTTGTTTGTCAAACCATGTCTCAGAAAGACATGCTATGTCAATATTGGATGTGAATAAGAGGTGTTCAAGAGAATGTTTTTTGTTATTTGCTGACCTAATGTTCCACTGCAGTATCCTGAATGCTCGCAAGTTAAACTTGCGAGCATTCAAGACACTGCAGTGGTTGTTTGTCTTGTTAAGAGGCCAAGACATGTATGCGAGTTGAGTTTAGAATGTATTAAGTTTTTTATAGTATTGTCGTCTATGTGAGTTTGGGTAATGTTTGTGTGTAATTGTAAATATGTTTTGTTACTTTCATAATGTTATTATGTTGTTGATTAATGTCAATATTATAGTTTCAGTAGGAGTCATTGGTTTATAGGGATTTGACTGTATCAGTCCTCCCGGTGTTTTGTTTGGGGTTTATAGGGGTTTGTTATATAGTTTATTGTCGGGGCTATATGATGAAGTTTGGCGCTTAGGATTATTTTTGGGGATGGTAAGGTTTGTATTTGATATTTGCGTGATTCAGTATTTATGGTTAGGTTGGAATAGTTCAGTTGGTTCGGATTGAAGGACTGTTGCATATGTTTGTTACTAATTTGTAATTTTCCTCGCCAAAAGATATATTATTTGTGTACCATAGTTTCTTTATGCTTTTTTGTATTTTAAATTCGGGACAGTCTTTTAAGTTTGTTGTGTTATGTCCTTGTTTACAGTGAATACATATGGGGGAAGTTATTTTAGGCATTGTTGTATCTCGTTTTTATCATTTATTCCATGAGTTGAAGGGTTTAACCCGCATGTTTCACAGCGGGTAGAACCTTTGCAATCAATTTCTCTATGTCCAAATCGGAGACAATTTTGACACTGTATTACTCGGGGAATGTACGGTTCAATTGGGCATCTCACAAAGTGTAGATAAGCGTAAGGTGGTAATGATTGGCCTCTAACTGTTATAAATATTGATTGTGTGGGGATAAATTTTGGTGTATTGTTGTCAATCACTTTTCTTGTTATTCGTTTAACGTTAATTAGTTTTATATTTGTATTTTGAAAATTCATATTTTGTAAAATTTCTGATTCTGTTAAGGATTGCTCAATTCCCCGAACAACCCCTTTTTTGTAGATTATTGATTTTGGTATGAATGTGTTATAATTTTCATTTAGTGTTTGGGAAGTTATGAGTTTGTTTGCATTAATTCTATTATTAAGTGTTATTTTTATTTTGTTCACAGAAATACTGGTTATTTGAGTAATTTCGTTGTTTTTAAATCCTAAGGTTTCATGTAATAGTTTACCTATCGTCATGGGGTGGAGTCTTGATATTCCTTTATTATTAGAATTGGTATTTTTGTGTTGTATTATAACATGGTATGGACCCATGTCATGTGTGTCATATTGTTCTGGTGTATTTGGTATGTCCGTCATAGTAAGTTGATTGGTCTCCATTACCTCGTTTAGTCCTCCGCTGTTTTCTTGCATTTTTTTATTATTTCTTTTTGTTCTTCTGACTTCTTCTTTCTTGATGCTGTCTTCTAGAAGTTCTTAAATAGTTTTTTTTTCTTATTTTAGTAGATTTAGGGCGGTTTTCTTCTCTTTTTTTTAATTTATTTTTTACGCTGTCACTGCTGTCAAGCGTATATGAAGTAATGCTTTAAATTGAAGGAAGTGTTAGATTTAAAAATATCTCCATTGTTTACAAAAAACTTTTAATAAGCAAATTTTTATTAGAAAAATACTACTTATGAGGATGTTTTTTTCAGGCACCCTGGCTAGGGCACATCCTAAGATTTGTTAGGACAAAAATTAGGATGCTATACCTTGTAATAAAATGGCTAGATTGTTAAATTTATGTTGTATGAATTTAATTGATGAAATTAGTAAAAAAAGACAGTAGATATTAAATTTAAATCTACTAACTGCAAATAGAGCACACATCATTGCAATTTTAAATTGATTTCATGTCTCTGTCTGTAATTATTTTGACTTTTCGAATGACTTTGCTTCTCTTGTAATTTATTTTGTTTTTTATACTAACATAGCGGTATTTTCTTATGGCTTTTCTTTTTTTTTGCATGATTCTTCTCAACTCTGCTGTTTCATTTACTAACAATTTGGCGAAACTTGGAAACATTTTATATGTTATCAACTATTTTTCTTTACTTAATATTCACCGTATTCATCGTCTTTGCATTATTGTGACACATAAAGAATTTTGGAACCAATGAAGCCGGTGATATGACTGATGCTTTGAAGAAACCCAATCCGGAAAAGGTTCAGAAAAAGAAAATCATGAAAGATGAGGATTCCGATTCGGACCTGATGCCTCATGATATGCATGATATCGGATCCCTCGATTCCTACCTCACTCGGTCAAAGAATACTCAACGCTCGAAACCCTTCTAATCTCATACTCAGACTGATCTCCTCTCTACGAATTATTAGCTCATTAGAATTAAATGTTTCTTACAAAAATTAGCAATAGATTAGCGAAATTCTAAAAATGAATGTTTCTAAAAATCATGGATTTGACTATTTTATAACTTTTTGACAAATATAAAATTAATTAGTTGTTTTGCAATTTGAATTTTTGTTTTAATTTGTTTGTATTAGTTTTAGTTTTATTATTTAGATAGATTTTATTTTGTAGTACTGAGTTGTTTTTTATAATTTTGTTATTTTAGGTTTTATTTAAATTATTTTTGTACTGATTTTTATGGTTTTATTTTTTGTAAATAGTAAGAAGTTAAATATTTAAATGTGGTTTAACAATGAAGCTTTGGACTTTAGAAAGTGAAAGAGATGAAAATTTGTTTTAGATTACATATTTGTTACGTATTTCTAGGAGTATTAAAAATCAAAGAGATGTTGGTATGGAGGTTTGTATGGTGGTGTCAACTGTTACAGTCCTATGAGAACTTTATAACTAGTAGACCAGGAGCCACGTCAAACCTGGCAGTATTTAAATATTAATTCATTATTAACTATGACAAATATTTATGAAAATTAAAAAGGTTGTATTTACCGCAAGTTGAAGAAGCAATCGAAGAATCAGCTACCGTCGATACTTGCTGTTGGATATGAATATCCTTGGACTGGTTTCGGCATAACGCCATCATCAGCAGGCGGGGCAACACTCGAGCACTCAACTAATAAAGTTAAATCAGTGATTAACTTCTAGTCTCAATGAGCACGACGAGCCCTTTGAAGATAAGGGATAAGATAAGAAAGATAATCCCTTATCTTCAGAGGGCTCGTCGTGCTCATTGAGACTAGAAGTTAATCACTGATTTAACTTTATTAGTTGAGAGCTCGAGTGTTGCCCCGCCTGCTGATGATGGCGTTATGCCAAAACCGGTCCAGGAATATTTATGTCCAACAGCAAGTATCGACAGTAACTGATTCTTCGTTTATTTATGAAAATATTTATTTATGTAAGTGGATCATAGTGAAACTAGTTACCTGAATGCCCTGAGTGTATATTTGTAAATACATAGAGATGGCAGTGTCTATTTCATAGGCTGAAGCAGTACTAAGAAGACTTGTTGTACTAATTGTAACCTAATTTGTATGGACTAACCTTAGTCTTTAAGATTCCTCCTCACTGCCATCTCTATATATTATGTTTCCAAGTCTATGCTGTGGTTTACTCTGTAAGTTAACAATCTCTTGAGTTTATATTGCAAGTATATTTTATAATTTTTGTATTTCTTGGTAAGTAAGGGTTATTATTCAACCAACCAATTTGAAGTTGAAACATGTTCATAAAATTCTTTTGATTCTTCATGTGCATAGTAACTTGTTGCGTCTTTTTTCAAGGCTAGACTATGTATAATAATAAAATAATCTCACATAATCTGTCAGTCCAAGGGTGTGAGTGAAATGTTTTGTTGAGCTTGCTGATATGTGTGTCTGATTTATTGAGCCAGACTGGCTCAATAAATCAGACACACTGACTGACTATATCCATCAGTCAGTCAGACTGACTGATGGATATAGAAGACCGGTCACTGTGAATAACTTATCTCTAATATCCAATAGATTGATCTGTGTGTCCTGGTTGTGTTTAGTAATACCAGCTGGTTTTGTATTTTAATTATAATGAATTTTGAAATAAATCAATATATCAGGTGGAATATGTGATGTACAGAACATTTAGAACAGGTGATGTACCAAGATTAAATGTTAAGATAAACAGATAAGCACAGTCTTAGATTTTTGAATATGGTTCAAGTACAAGTTGATTGACGCGTGTTCAAATTTAAGTATTTGTTTTGTCTTCACCGTATTACCCTAATATGGTGGTTTGGTTTTTACATGCCTGCTCATGAATAACTAATTAATAATCATCAAATTATAAATACATCATTAATTATAAATTGAAATGTTTACACCATGATCTTTTATGATGCTTATCAACTTTATGTAAGTAGATTGGTAAAAAAATATCATCTTTAGGATCAATGCAAAGAGCCAGGCTCGCCAGTTAGATCAGTTGCTCCTTATTTTGCTTCTACATCTAATTTGTCTAACGACTCTCACAAAGTAGCTCTTGGTCTGCCTCAATATCCAGAAGTATAAACACACCAGTTGATTTAGGATGTTCTAAAATTGTTCTCCATACTAAAAATAATTGACTGTCAGATATTTTATAATGTTACATTTGATTTGATACATTTTCTTGCTGTAGTGATGTACCCTATGTATATTTCGCTATACATTGTGAGTACATTTTTTACTGAATAAATTATCTTTTTTTACTGTTATTATTGTTCTAATATAATTACTGTTAAAAAAAGTTAATCACTTAAAAATTAGTAAGAAAAATTTACTGTGGTAGTGTGACTTTTCAAACACTGTATCTGCCAAATGTAGCTGTTAGAAGTGTTGCTAGAATTGAGTGAAGTTGAGTAATAATAATGCATGACTTTGGAGTAAATAAATAAATAAATAAATACTGGTATCTATGACATGAATAGCAAATTTTTAACAAAAATAAAAAAATTGGATACTGGGTGGCTTAGAACTTTTATGCTTCAATAGCTTTGCTACGTTCACCACTCTCCACTCAGACTTGCTTCACTTGTCTTCACAAGATAAAAAACGAACAATTTATAATTTATCTTAACTCATCCTCACACAAGAAAGATAAGTTTTAATTCCAATGGTCACCCATCCACCTACAGACCACACTCAATGCTCCTTAACAAATATGAACCACAATAACTGTAACTATACTAGCTGTATTACTAACAAATCTTACCAAATTTTAACTCTAGTAGTTATTTTTCTGATTTTCAACAATTTTAAAAAAAACGTACATGTCATTCAATAAATTTTAACTAATGCTGATAAAATGAAACTTGGCACATTTGGTGATGTTATATAGAACTTGATGTCTAATTTCACATGGTTTCGATAATTGCTTCGTGTTTGTCAAGTTTTTGCTGAGTCATTAGAGATGATTAGAGAATTACATCATAGAAAAATTATTTTTCTTATAGCACAACTCTCTGGAGTTTAAACACTCCTCAACTCTCTAGCATAAACACACCGGAAGCAACAATGCTAATATATATATATATATATATATATATATATATATATATATATATATAATATATATATATATATATTATATATATATATATATATATATACACGTATATATGTATATACATGTAATACATATATGTGAAGCATGCTGTACAAAAAAACACACACACACACACTGAAACAGATAAGTTTATTTTAACCTCTCTGCAAGACTTAAAAGGTCTAAAACGGTTGATTAATTTGAAATCTTGTTGTTGATTATCAGTGCAAACAATAACTTTTCCTATATACGTCGATATGATGATGTATTAAAACAAAGGGATTTAGTGATTTATGATTTTAGTCAAAAACAGCAGAGGTATCTATGAGGATGTTAATGTACTAACTTTTTCACTAAACTGTGAAGAAGATCTTTTTTACCGTGGCGGCTATATTTACTGTGGAGCAAAGCCAAACAGTTAAAGGAGCCGAGATAAAAACACCATTCCCAGTCGTCTATTTTTTCGGTGGTATTAAGAGTAAACAACTATTTAGAAGAATAAGAATACATTTTATTTCCACAAGTAACAAAATATTTACAAGGAAAAAGTCAACTATTTAGAAGAAAAACAGTATAATGTATACAAATTTGCCGCTACACTTGTTTCGATTGCCTCGTTAACCAAAAGTTTCAATGCTGGAACAAGGAAGACAATATAAATCATTATAGATGGTAGTTAACGTATTTCATCTACTTTTATAAGAATGGTTAGTACCTACTTTACAGCTCCCCGAAAAATACTATTTAAAAGGGTTGATAAAGCTGGAGTGTTATCTGTTGTTGAAACTCTTAATACTCAGTCTGCTATGGTCTTACCATTGGTTACTTGGTATAACCTGTTTTTGTAAAATCAAAGAAGTTAAGAAGCATGAGGCTGGGTCAGTACTTGAATGGGTGGTATTTTCCTATATATGTGGGAAATACCACCCATATAATACAAAGGGTGATATGATGATGTACTGAACAGTGTTAGGGGTTCATCTTTGAGTTAAAGCTGAGGTGGGTTGAATCATTGTTCTCTACTCAATTACCTTTGTCTCCTGGAGACAGATGTCTCCAAAGGGATGATACCACCAGGCAGAGGGGGTTAACTTAAATGAGGAAAAGTTTGGATTCGATTATCGCAAGCTACTAAAATTAGTGCTGCGGCGGACCGGTGCGGACAACTTATGAACTAACCCCAATAGCTTTCCAAAAATGACTGATTATATTTTTATATTTAAATTTATGAATACCATGACAATTCTTGGTTATGACAGCTACATTTATTATTATTATAAAATTGATTGTTTTCTGTATGTATTTTTCACAAAAACGGTTCGCCGTTGCATGTTCAGTATTTCCAAAATTCAGAAACTAAAAGTAAATAGAAACATTTTTAAAACTTCCAGAGAACGCTAATGATGGCAGATAAGTATATTTCATTTAATTAATTTATTGATTTAGTCGATTTTATCTGGTAATTACATTTAATCACATGTGCGCATCTCGCCGATGTAATTAAAATACAGGCTGCATTAAATGGCAATCTTTTTTTAGCACGTGTAAAACTTTAGCCACTATTTCATTATTACCTGATTGAATCAATTAAATTAATAAATTACTTGAATGAAAAACTTAAAAATAATCAGAAGTGTTCTGTGTAAGATTAAAGTGGTAGGATTAGTTAGAAGTATAACTATACAAAGTATAATAATTACATTTCAAACTGACTGTGGGCATAAAGCGGGAAATTAAGACATGCCCACTCAATTGAAAGGTAGGTCCGCCGCAGCGCTAGCGTCGACCGGAATCCAAATTTTCCCACCATTGAGTCGACAGTCTTACTGTTTAAGTATCTATAGTCTCTGCCACCAGGTATGTTACACTGTCAACTCCAGTAGCTCGTCATACAATATGATCTTCTTATTGCTGCTTGGTCTATATGTTAACCAGTGCTAACCGAACAAACAAACCTTTATATATTGTTATGAGTTTTATTTTAATGTCTTTCTATTTTTCTTTCAAAATTATTAAGTAATTGATAGAAGTTATAGTATAGCACATGGTTAAAATCAGTTGACAGCATGGGAAAATAATATGAGGGAGCCAATGAGTTTAGTCCTGGATGTTAAACCACGCCCACAATTTCATATCAGGCCAACTTTATTGGTTCCTCAACACTATTTTCCCATGCTGTTAACTGATTTTAACTGTGTCATACTACACTTACGTGCTCTGACTGTATTTTTTCAATAACAAAAATTGGGTGTTAAGTTACCTCAGAACTTTTCCTCATTAAATTTATACTGCAACATGTTTCAGACTCGCTTCGCACGTCCTCATATAGTAAATACATCCGTATCATTCTCAGTGGTCACCCATAGAGCACTAAACACACTCAATGCTGATTAACTTTTATGATGCAACAAAAACAATAGATATACTTGTAATATTAAAACAAAACTTGGTGTATTTTTTGTGTGTAAAAGGTACACTTTTGTACTACATTTCAACTCAATTAGATTATTATCTGAATTTTTAACAATTTTTTTAAAACGTTCACAAGTTATTCGATAAAATTTGAACTAATGTTGATAATGAGATGAAACTTGGCACACATGTTAGTCTTATACATAACCACATGGGTGCCAAATCTTAATCTGATCGCATAATTTTTTTGTGTTTTATGATTTTTCAAAATTTTCCCCGAGTCATCATTGTAGATTAGTGACGTCATAAAAACATTATTTTCCGAATACCACAACTACAGCGGCAGACTGATTTTTGTACAAAGTTTTAACTCTCTAGCATAAATACAATAGGAGCTCCGATGATAACAGACACACATTCACATACAGATAGACAACTTTGCAAAAACCACTCAGGGGGCCTTTAAAACACCTTAAACAGATAATTCTGGTTTCATGTCACAATACTTTTCCTGTATACCTACGGGGTATAATTGAGAAAATTAATAATCTGATTTATTAGTTAATTGTTCTTAATAACATGTTTGACTTATTTAATAATGCGTGCTAATCTTTAGTTTGTAAGTAGTTTTAAGTTATGAGACTAATTTTAGGTTTAAAGTAATTCAGCTCTAATATAAATTACATCATTATTATAATTATTAGCCTGCATTTTTATTGTTGTGTTTATTAAGTGTCTTAGAGTAATAATAATAATGGTAATGATATAAACCAATACTATAAGTTTGACATATTTTCTTATTCATATCATTATGTTATTGTTGAGAGTAAATAGTGGAGCTCTCATTACTAAATCAATATATTATGAGTGTTGTGTACACTAAGTAAACAAAGCATTATGAAAGTAGATCTGCATGTAAAAAATTTAAAAAAAAAATTTAAAAATGTACTAGTAATAAAAAAATATTAAGCAATAAATTATGACAAACACAGTCTTACTAGATATCTAGAACAGGCAATAATACTATAGGTTAATTCCCTGAAAAAATTGTAGTTTTTAGATAGACCAAAAAATATTCAGCCCAGTAATAGTTCTTTGTTCATTTTGGTGGAACCTTGAAGGTTTCCTGCTTTAAACTTTTCCTGTTTGTTTTATTGACTCGTTTCATATTAAATTACTTTTACTTGGTTGTAATTTTTGTCTATATATAATATATATATATATAGACAAAATTACAAATATTATATATGTATGTGTGTGTGTGTGTATGTGTGTGTGTATGTAAATTTGAATGAATATTAATATATGTAAGAGTTAGTTAAGATTTTTTTGTGCAACAATAACACTCCTTGGTGAGTCTAGTGAGTCTAGCTGGTCTAGATGAACTAGGCAAAAACTGTGAACTAGTCGCGGCACTAGCCAGAACAGTGAGTTTGGATTGAGTCTGGTTGGCTGGATGAACTAGACACACTGTAAACCGGTTACATGTGCTGCCATGTACGGAGGGGTGCTTCCTAGATGATTGGATGTGCACAAACTCAGGGTAAATGTTGAGTGAGATTTGAGTGAGGGGAAAACGCTAAATGACCCTACGGGTTAAAGCGTAAAAAAAAAATAAAAAAAAATAACACTCCTTTAACTCTTGTAACAGGTTCTCTTTGTTTTTATTTAGGATGTATTTTTACTCTCCAGTCTAGATATCTGGTAACTCTATGATGATAACATTATTGTTTTGAAGTGCAGTTTTATTCTTTAGAAGATTTTTCTTATTAGTTGTGATTTAATAGTTTTTTTATATTGTGATAAACATTTTGTAAAAATAAACGAATGGTTTTAGAAAACATGAGAATTTTATTTACATACTTGAGGTTACTTTAATACAAAGTTTCTCAATTGTTCTAAATTTTACAATTTAGCTCTAAGTTTGGTGCTAAGTTTCAGTACTAACATGTCATTGTTTCCTAAATAATATTTGAGAAGTTTCCTCACAGTGACCTGGTAAGGTATGAATTTAATTCTTTGGCTGATTCAGGCTAAGATTGAGCTGAGTAGAGAGTAATATTTTGTTTCATAAACTCCATTTAAAGTAATTACACACAGTTATTTGAAATATTTATTTATTGTGGAGGAATATCTCTGGCTAAGGTTTAAAGATCTTTTAAAAGACTCATTTCCTCTCTTCTAGAAGCCTACTGTTGTTTTAAAGAAACTAGGCTGAGTAAAACTACCAAGTACCTCCTACCTGGCCTACTTCTGCTATGGAAGTGTATATTTGACTAACTCTTTGCTAGAATTACTTGCTAAATATTCATAAACTCCATTATTTTACAATTAATTCACTTATTAATGAGCTCCAGACTTATTTTTGATTAACTCCACTCTAGATTTGCTTATTCAGATTAAATAGTGTTACGACTTTAAAATCCAGTTTGAAAAACAGTAGAATCTTCAGACTTTAAGCTGGGCTATTTTTATTTGTAGACAAAGAAATTTCTGTTGCTGTTAAATAATGGCTTATAATCAATTATCTGCACCTCTGGACACCAATCATGTGGTAAGAAACAGCAAACTCATCCTGGAAGGACCTGTTCCTTAGTTAACTAAGCATTTCCTTAGTTTCATTAAAAAAACAAAGATCAGTTACTGGAATTCTATCTGGTCTCTTCACATTTACTAACATCTTCATACTAATTGGTATCTCTTAAGGCTTTAAAGTTTTTGTATTAAAACATACATGTTTTGAGTAAATCTAACAACAGGGGTTGTAGGTTTTAAGTAAACCTAACATCAGGGGTTGTAGGTTTTAAGTAAACCTAACATCAGGGGTTGTAGGTTGTTAGGTTTTGAGTAAACCTAACAACAGGGGTTGTTGGTTTTGATACAAATACTTCTGCTCCCTTAAAAAATGTAGAGCTGTAGCATTGAATAGGTTTGTCTTTGGAAGCAGGGCTCTTCCCAAGATTAACTCCACTATTAGATGTCTGGGGAAAGTAATTATCATTAACTCCAACCCTACTCAGTTTAATGACTAAGCACGTTTATGTTTTATTATAAAAATGAGTGCATGTCCTGCAGTGATAAATATACTTTTTTAAATCAGACATCCCTCACTTTAAGAGTTAACTTAGTTTTCTGCTGCTACCTTAATCTTTTATTCCTTTTTAATTTTAGTGCATGAAGTTTTATATTTTTTTATTAACTAACATTTTTTTTGAGTTATGATAGTTTAGCTACCTGGTTTAGCCTAATACGTATTGAGCTTAACTTAACTTCAGTGAGCGCTGTGGAATGTTCTACAATAAAAACAACACCAACTTTGCCTTTCCACTAATTAGCTTATTGATGGAAAGTCAAACTTGGTGTTGTTTTTACAGTTTTGAGATATTTTATTGTGTAACATATTTGGATTATGCCACATAAAAACACTTATACCAACGCATGAACAACAATTTTTTTTTGGTTACAATTTATTAGTTAGGTTAATAGTTATTTATATGCCATGAGAGTAGATGCAGCTATAATTCCCTGTGCAATGAAGTTGGTTCTTGATGTGAGAGCTGAGGGAATATTCTCGTTTATTTAGTCATCAGGGTTTGTTGTGAGTATTAAAATAGTTGCAATGTTAAGAATATGACGACATTGTCAACTCTATTATATTTATTAAATTTATTTGACTCTGCCAACTTACTAGGTAAAGAACAAGAATAGATGGCGAGAAAATGGTTTAAGCTTGCAGGTGACAAATATTTCCTATACATAGAATATAGGTTAAGTATCAACAGCCTACTACATAAAGGTTTAGACTTGAGCTCTGCTTCAAGTCTCAAAGTTCAAAGGTTTAGAGGATTATAGCTAAATATTATTGTTTGTCCCAGCTGGTCTGTAGTGGTCTGTAGACCACTGACATGCTGAATCATGACCATAGGGTGGGTCAGTTACTACATTGTTTTTTACTTTCTTCACCCTACTACCCGAGGTAGGTGGAAAAGTATTGTGTTCAACATAAAAATCCAAAACCAAGGTTTCACCATAATTATCCGTTTCAGGTATTTTCTGAGTGGTTTTCATGATGCTGTCTGTGTGTGTGTGCCTGTATTTCACCTAACTACCACTGTGTTAGTGGTAGAGTTGAAACTTGGCCCAAAAATCAGACTTAAGTTCTAGTTGTGTTGCCTGGAAGATGATATCTTTCAGAGTCATCATAACCTATGTTGCTGAGTCATTGACCATTTAATAAAATTGTCAAAAATCAAAACTTTTACCAATCAAGTTGAAATTTGACACAATTATACATCTATTGGTGGTCAATTGATCCACATTATTTCATTTTGATATTTGTCGCCATTTTGAAATATTGACCATCACATTTAAAAACTTTAAAGGCTAATACATTGTAATTATTTTACTGGTGTTCGAGGTTTGGTCTGATAGCAAAGCAGTTATATGCTATGCATTAGCAATAGAACTTTCATAGTTATTCAACTTTTAGTTAGTAAGTTATTGGCTAACATATACGTATATATTCATTGGTGAGACACCTAAAATAATATGAAAACGTCTGTCAAAATCATGTGATACTTTGATTTTGGATAACTACGCAACCAAGCTGAAGTAATCACCTTTAGCTTGGGATAAACATGAGGTGAAAGTACTGAGATATCCTGTTCCAGATTTTTTCTGTTATTTTTTGTTGGAAACATAGTCTTCTGTTTTACTATTCAGGTGGTTCTTACCTCACCTGCCCTAAGTAACAAGGTGTCAGTACTGTCATAGTGTAGACCTTAAAGGTCACAAAGTCGCAACCACCTCGAAGGACCGACGTTGTTTCTTAACTTAGGTAACACAAAACTTGATGAAGTTAAACTGTTTCTCAATTTAGTTACCCGAAACCATTTTATAATTTTATTTTGTTCTATTCTTTGTATTTTTTTAGTGTTGTTTCAGTTAAATATTTATTAAATAAATATTGCTTCCAATAGCTTCTTTAAGTTCTCTTTCTCTACTATTTATTATAGAGACTTGAAATTTTTGATATCATGTCATACTGTCATATGGCATAAACCAACTTCGGTGCGATTCTGATAAAAATTTTGGCCGTAGTTTGTGAAATGAATTTTCGTGTGATATACATAAGGCTGTGTAAGATCACAAGTTTAAATTGTAACCATTATGAAGTAAAAAAAGATCAGATTGACAATCTTAACAGAACCAAACTTTATGAACCAAGGTCAATCAACACCCATTACAATGCAAAATAGAAATTTGGTGTTTTTTTTTTCTCTCCGTGGGTGTGCAGCCTGAGATGGAGGAATTCAAAAGCATTCATTGAGAATAAAAACAAAACTGTTTCTTGTCTCCTAGATTTGAAATATTTCTCATTTCTTAATCTCATCAAATGTAACCACCCTTAATTCTGCTTTTCTATTATGATGATATTATTATGATGTGTTCTATTGGTACAGACTGAGTTGCTTTTTGTTACAGGGTGGTGGAGGGATAATGGACCAACTCAAGAAGAGTTATAGTCTGTCAGATTTAGCTCCCAGGGCTCCTAGCACAAGGCCTCATTCAGCTAAACCTGCTCTTGATGATGACACTCCTAGGGGACAAGATACCATAGACAGTCCTAAAGGTATGTCTATCTAGTTACACCTCATCTAGAAGTTCTCATTCATGAAATATTTCCCTTTTTCAGAAACTGGTTTAACTACAGACTATACAGGAGGTCATACTTGCTTTTTAGACACTTATCATTTAGTTACAACTTGTATCTGCCATAATTTACATTATTATTATGCTCTTAATTAATAGGGGAACACTGTTTGTAGTATAGGAATCCAACACAAGAACGTATAGGGTTTTGTATAACAAAAACTAATGATCATTTAGTGTTTGGTACCGTGCAAAGAAACTAATTCCGGAGTACCAGTTTTATGACATTTCAGTAACTTTCCAAAGGCAGATTGCTTGATCCTACAATTGGTATCTGAATCCTACAGTTTGTATGTAAATCCTACACTCTGTATGTGAATCCTACTGATTTTGACTTGATCCTACAGCATATATTGTTACTAATATGATGGTTACATATGGTGGTGTTGTGTTGTTAATAGAAAGGAGATCTAGTTCAAGGAATAGAAGGAGTGTTAATATCAGTCCATCTATAGACATGTACTTCTCTGAGGTAGATGTTAATCTCAGACAGCCTCCGCACACTGCTGAAGTAATCAGGTAACTACCATTTTATTCTCTAATGTAGAAAATAAGATGTAAAGATGTAACAATTTTGATGTGTAGATGTAATAATTTTTTGTCAAGATAGTTTTGACAAAAAATATAAAAAGTCAAGAATGATGGAGACTGGAGTCCATTATATGCAAGGGACTCAAGTCAAGAATGATAGAGACTGGAGTCCATTGTATGCAAGGGACTCCAGTCAAGAATGATAGAGACTGGAGTCCAATGTATGCAAGGGACTCCAGTCAAGAATGATGGAGACTGGAGTCCATTGTATGCAAGGGACTCCAGTCAAGAATGATGGAGACTGGAGTCCATTGTATGCAAGGGACTCCAGTCAAGAATGATGGAGACTGGAGTATGCACGGGACTCCAGTCAAGAATGATGGAGACTGGAGTCCATTGTATGCAAGGGACTCCAGTCAAGAATGATGGAGACTGGAGTCCATTGTATGCAAGGGACTCCAGTCAAGAATGATGGAGACTGGAGTCCCTTGTGTATAAGGGACTCCAGTCTCTATCATTCTTGGCCTTATCTTAATAATCAAACCAAGGAATTTATTCTTATAAAAAATAATTTTCAAGTTTTATCGAATCCTGTTAGTGTGACATTAAAACATGAGCTCATCAAAGAGGTGCTGTTATTTTTTTATTAAGCATTAAACATGTCGTAATAAAACAATGATTTTTGGTACGATCCTGAAAATCACCATTTGCTTCTGGGGGTAATTCAGGGATATTGCTACATATCGGTTATGCTGGAATTAAGTTTATAATTGTTTAATAGTTTTTTTTTTAAAATAATTCTTTTATTTCAAAAATTACCATACAATAAATAATAAAAAAAATATACAAGAAACAATGAAAAATCCCACAAATCTTACGATTGAGTGTGGGGCAAACAATTAAAATTTTAAAAAAAAATAATGATAATATATATATATATTTATTTGATAGAATAACTAAAGTTAAAATAAAAGTTAAATAAATAAAATTATAGTACATTTATAATATACTTAAATTTTGTATACAACTATACATACATATTTATATACAATTATATATATAATAATTATACATAACATATTATATAAAACTACATACATACATCTATTTATAAGTTAAAATAATTAGTATTGTAAAATAATGGTTTATTAGTTAGTTAAAATAATAATCCATATAATCGGATATAATACAGTTGTGACATACATATTCCGTACCTGTTACCAACAATTCATTATTTTTAGACTAACAATCTGCTTTTATAGCTTATTAGCACTTAATTGTATGGGTGGAAGTCCAGGGTTCTCAGCCCTAGCTGTGCTCTCAGTTTTTATGAATACGATAAGAGATTTTACAAATTTTATTGATAGTTTAATCATTGTGGATGTGTTCCACACTGATTGACTCGAGATCATTAAATGGATATTTTTCTTGTACCACTTTCCAAATGTTTGAGAAAGGGTAACCTCAGTTACCAAATTGAGGTTACTCAGCTTTTGTATGACATCAATTTGTTTGTCATATTTTTATACTCAACAAATTTAACTCAACAATGATAACATGCATAATTTTATTTTTTACAGGAAATAATTGTGTTATTATGTAATAATAAAAATGACATGGCATGACACTATTTATTTATTTATTTAATTTTACACCATTATAAGCATAATTGCCATAATAAGGTACAATTCAATAACACAATAACAAAATGAGATATAACTAAATTTAAAGAAAAAATATATAAAAATGGGTCTCTATAAAGGATTTATAAGATATAAAAGGAGGAGATAGGAAGTAGCAGGAAACGCTAGAGGACAGAGTTGTGGACATATGTCAGATTTAGTTGTATAGTAAGGTTGGTTGTGTTCTAGTGATATCCGTAGCAGTGAAGATATTAGTTCAGGTTACTCCAGTACTGATCAGCTGTACATGGGTCAGACAGGGGAAGGTGTTCTGACCAGAGCTTCTTCTGTCTCACTGAGAGGAGCCAGGGGTAGATCTACATCTAGCAACACCAGACAGTCTACCAATACCAGGAGGGCTCCACTAACTGATGTGAGTATCCTTTCTAGTTTCCTCATATGTCATGTTTGTTAAGGTCTGATGCCTGACAAACAAATCTAAATATATTTATATGTGTGTCGTGCTGGCGCCATCTTTTAGAGTTTAATGGAAACTTGTAGTAGTAAAGTACTGCTAGTGCTATCCTGTGGTGGTCCAGTGCAATAGAGATGTCTCTCTAGATATAGTCTGTACTGTCTGTATTCTTTTGATTTCATCATATCCTTTGTGTTAGTGATGTGCAAACAATTAGTTAATTATATTTATTTGTATTAAAATATTTCACCATTTTATATAAATTTTTATAATAATTTATTTTTATGGTTAATTTAAGTTGATTGTCATCAAAAAATATTTTATTATTATATATAAGCTGAAGTTTATAAATATGTTGCTCCAGTATGCATATCATGCTCTGTTTATTATGTTACCAGTTTGTATGAGGGACTACATTTTTATTTGTATTATTTTTGGTTTTAAACAATGAAACTAAAATTGATACTTAACTGGTTGATGTGGATGCTTTGGGTGTAGGATTATTACGAGGAAGACGATGAGTTCCACCCTCACGAGTCAGAAGAATATTACGATAGACGATTTCATCAAAACCAAATTATTTACCAGCAACGTATTATCAACCAAAACATGCAAAATGCCCAATACTACGATGATTCGGTATCGATTGTCGAAGTGAACGATGATGTTCAAAAAGTCAGCGACTCAAAGCGTTCGAGTCAATCTAGTGTTTTTAGTGAGGCAGCTGAATCAGTTGGTTCGTTGTCCCTTAAAAGTTTCGGGTCTTCAAATTTAAGCATTGAATCGGATTCGAGAGGCGGTAAATATCGCAAATTGAAAGCACCCCCACCCCCTTCTGGTAAAACTACTCCTGAAATAGCTGCGTCTATTATTAGCGATGTTTCGGCTGCTATTAATTTAAATCCTTTGACTCCTCCCATTCCAAGGCGAGCGAAAGAAAGCGATGTTTAAATTATCCCTTTTTCCTGATTTCTCCCCAAGTAATTATTTATCAAAATGATTAATTCTTAAATTAAGCAATAAAATTAAATACAAACTTTGTGTTGTTGGGGATAAAAACACAAAATAAAATATCTACAAGTGTAAATTGAAATGTTGTTTTTGACTAAAATGTATTTTTAATGTTGATAGTCCAAAAACGGGTAATAATAAATTAAATTATTGTGGCGATGTTTCGGCCAAGCTGGCCATAATCATGCCTTAAAAAGAAAAAGCAAAATCCACCCTGTTGTAAATATAGGGGTTTATTAAAAAATAATTAAAAGTTAAATAAGGCATATTAAAAAACTAGCAAACAAGAAGGTAATAATATAATTCATATAATATTAGAATTATATTAATATATATTAAATTAATATTAGAAATATATTATTAATTAAAATAATATTATTTGAATTATTATAAATATAAAAATAAATTCTTTAAATTTAGTTATAGGTAAACAAAATTATCAATTAAATGTTTAAACCCAAACAAAATAAACACCAATGAAATCCAATTAGAATGTTAAAAGAATGAATAAAAATTAAGCATCTTATTTGTCCCCCCCCCCCCCCCAAATCAAAAAATAAATGAATAAAATCAGCCTTATTAATACAAATAAATTGACTGCAATACTTTGCCATCTTCAACTCTCACCGGAAAAAGACAAATGGTGCGTTTTTAAATCAGATTTTCTTAGTGTTTTGTATCTGAGCCCAAAACTAAATGAAATTAATCTTGCATCTTTTTTATCCTGTTTGAAGAACAGTTTGTTTTACAGCTACTATTAACAACAATTTTATATTTGAGAATAATCAGTTGTTGACATTGGCGTAACTAACCCTATGTTGAAATCATTGTATAGCTTTTATCATTTCATATTCCTTACCACTGGTCATAAAGAAAATCTTGTCTTATACTTTAAACTATTAGAAAGTATTTCATAATGTTCCATGTGATATGAGTCACTTTTGTTTCCCTATGTCCTTTAATAGGAGGGGGAAGCATTGTAGAGACAAAATCAAAGACCCACGTTTTTAAATTACTAGATAAAAGTAGGCTTTAATTCTGTAGGTTACAAAATTTAATTTTGTAACATACAGAATAAAAGCCTACTTTTATCTAGTAATTTAAGATGGAATTATATAAACTAAGGAAGTGTGACTGACGAAAAACTATTGAAACACCTACTTTTTACATGAAATGTCTGTGTTTCTGCTTCCACATTTGTTAACAACTCTTTAGATTTTAGGCAAAATTAATTATGCTGTTTCAAATTGGTTAGAAATTAATTTTTACAAAAATCCAAAAATGTTTGACACAAATAATTTTTAATGCTAGTTTGAATTGTTATGAAAGCAATATGACCTCATCAACATCTGAAGGCTGACTTATTTCGTGAACATTTAATTAAAAAAAAATAAATCAACTTTTTTATTTGTCTTTGGTTTTGGTTTGATATTAGTGATAGTGGACCTCAGCTCCATATCTGTCTGCTTGTTTAAACTAGTTAATTGAGCTTACATTTTGAATATCAAATTTAGAAGAAAAGTCTATCTTGAAATGTTTATAGTTAGTTCAGAAATAGAGATATCTGAACTAAATAGTTCAGAAACATTCAAAATTTTTGATTTTCAAACTTTTTCATTTTTGTCAATTTCAAGAACTGACAAAGCTCAGGATCCCTGTGCAAAAGCTCTTCATCAATTTAATTTAAATATTTTTTTTAAAAAGGACTAAATTAAATTCATCAATTTAATTGTTATTAAAGATAGAGATATAATATAATAATAATTTAGAGATAACTCTCTCAGTTTCTTCTGCTGCATTACTACAATTGTTTCATTTGCAACTTTGCCATTTCCATTGCTTATTTGCTGCTTCACTTGACATTATTATAAAAGCCTGTTTAGATGCTACTTGTTTTGGTCCTACTGAGGTATTATTATAGCAACTCCATTTGGCATTGAGAGTAATAATCAGATTTTTCTATTAGAAACAACTTGTTAATCTTATAGGGAAATTGTCTTCCATAGAACTTCTTTTTTTGACAAATTTTCATCTGGAAATGATGCTGATGAGGTTGTTGTATGTTTAATTACTGATTTTTAGAGAATCCCTGTTGAAAATAATTGCTAATGGGGGGGGGGGGGGGTCTTATTTTCATAAAATCTGTTCAACCTGTTGATCATGTTTTCTTTAGAACTTAGTGTTTTTTCATTTACAACTATTGTATTTTTATTCTCTTTGGTAATAATTTTAAAGAAACAAAAAGAAGATTAATTTTGTTGTTAATTTTTAGGTCTTTTTTCCAAAATACGATGAGGTAGGATAATTTAATAAAGTGTATTTTGTGTATTGATTTTCACTGCTGTCTCTCCACTCACTGCTACAATAACATACAATACAAATATTATCTGCTTTCATATTTCTAATCATAACTCTGCTAGTCTTGTGCTTTTTCCATTCCAGTTTATTCATCATCAACTTCTGCCCTAATAATTCATTGAAAAAAATATATATAAAATTTAAATAATATTTAAAACAAAATGTTGTCTATATGCCATATTGAAAATATGTATAGTAAACTCTTATTTAAATTATTAATTAAAATTTTAAAGATATTCAAATTGTCCAATTTTTGTCAATTTGTCCAATTTTGACAAATTGACAAAATGTCAAAAAAATATTCAAAATAAATAAATTCAAATTGTCCATGCTTTTGGAAAGCTTTGTGAAAGATATTAGTTTACTTTAAGCTCTGCAAATGTAGTGTTATTATTTATTTTGGATATTTTTAATAACTATTAATGCAATAGACACCTTTCATGTGATAGACAGCTGTCATTCAATTGACAGCAGTCAAGCAATAGACAGCATAAGAAGCCTAACCTGATGCAATGTGTATGGATTCCCACCACAATAACCTTTATTAAGGGGATTCCGTCATAAAGCAACTTTTATCAATGGAAAATAATATTTAAATGCGTCATTCTTTCAAAATCAATATAACAAGACAACATTGAACTAAAATGCTAAAAATCTTGCCTAGTAATGCCTGGTAATGCTAACAAATTTAAACTAATAAACTTTTACAATTATGTTTATGAAATGAAGGGATGAAACCAGTCTTATCAGGACTGCTAACTCTCAAGTTGAACCGTCTTTTATATTAAGAATTTTAAACTCTTTTGAATAGCTAGAAGTAATAATATTTATGGCTTAACCAAAATTTAAAAAAATGATTTCATTCTTCTATGAATTTTAAAAGATAACTAAACAAGACTAGCCTGCAGGGAAATGTTCCTTTATGGAAGTTGAAATAAGGGTTGTCACCACACAAAATATTGTGACAACACCTTTTTCTCAACGCCTTATCCTTTATAATCGGGGGGGGGGGGGGGGGGGGGGGGTGATATCCACCTATGGGAAGTTATATTTAAGAGTTTCATTTTATTATGTGCAGCCTTTTTTATCTCCCCATAAAATTGTTTATCATATTTTGTTACTGTTTGGGGATTGTTTGGTAAATAACCCTATATAGTTACCAAATAAACTATTGACTATTAAAATACCCACTTTCAACCAATAAATAGCCAGCAATAATCTAAAACCAATAATCCCAATATTCTGAAAATACATGGGGACCTGACCTTCATAATTGAAGGAGGGTCACTATTTTACTTTAAAGTGGTTTTTAATGGTAATTGATGGTTGGTATTGATTACTAGAGGTTACCTTTATGGCTAATTAGTGATAATTGCTGAGATCAGTTACAAGTTTGAGGGGGGGGGGAGACTTGAAATGAGTATAGGGGACTGTTATGTATTTGAATATAAAAATTCTTGCTCATAGCAATAGAAATTAATTTGAAAAAATCAATTAAAAACACTTTTTACTTTTATTTATTTTGAAATTTTCAGGATTTGTAACTTACATGGAATTTTTTACTCTTGTGACTTAAAATGATCTTTTTTACAAATTTTTATATTAAGAATTACAATTTACTTATCAAATCAAGGTACTTGATTCAAATTATAAGTCTAAAAAATGTCTGACCACTAAATTTATGATTTTTAAAATATGATATATATTTGTTTGTAACTAATAAAGCAAGGGCAGATGAAATTCTTGCTTGGTGAGTAAACAGGAGCATAACTCTGAGTTGGATTTATTTAGAAGTATAAGCTATTTGCGTATGAAATAAATCAATGCCAGAGACCTGTGCTTGGACGATTCCTCCCGTAAGGATTGAAAAAGTCTTATGTTCACTCACCCACTTCATCTGCCTTAACTTCTGAATGTGTTCACTAAGTTAGATTTTTGTATTTAACACTTCTAGTGTTTAGTGAATAGTAATTCGTGGTTGTTAAATGATTTGTTTTATTTGTTGTGTTACTAAGATTATTCATTTGTCGTAACTTGCTTGCACATAATGTAGAATTACTCGAGAGTCTGCAATGTATAACAACTACTGCTCTATTGAAATAATAAAAATACCACATTCTTTCAACAAACTTAACTTGAGTTTTACAAACAAAAGAGTAGTTGATTTTTTCAATTTTTTAATAAATTTTTATTTGGTTTTAAAATAATTATAATTATATTTTCCTTGCACGTTTTTTCACTAATAACCAGACTAACCACTTTGTGTTTGTAAAATCAGAACAGAGAAATTGTTGAACAAGTTTCTTTATGAGAAATAAACAACTCATCCACCTCCTGGCTGGATGCTGACATGAAGCTGACAGTTCAGTTTTTCTTCATCAGTTTCCCAACTTGGATAACAAAAGTTTGGACAAAACCCTGAAACTTCGTTAAAACTTACAATTTGCAAGAAAAATCAGAATAGTTTTAGTACTTAAAACTAAAGGATAAGTTTTAAGTTTTAGAGAATAAATGAGAGAATAAAATCAATAGAGGAGAAATATATGTATTTATTTCATTGAAAAATTTTACATTTCTATTGAAATATGTCTGCAAGTTTAACAAATATATTTTCATTTTTCTAAACCTCATTACTTTTATCTTATTCACACCATAGGTATAATATAGGAAAGTTTTGTGTTAGTACTAAATATCTCAAACCAGGATTTCAACTAAATTATCAATTTTAGGTTTCATTAAGACCTCTCGAATGGTTTTAAACAAAGTGTCTCCATGTATGTGTGTGTTATCACTATAACTCCCAGTGAATTCATCCTAGATAGTTGAAAACTAGGTGTGAAAATCAATATATAAATACAAACAGATTCGTTACACAAAAAGTCCTTTATTTTTTAATATATAATTATAACTAAGCTTTCGACTAAAAATTAGTCATCATCAGAGTTTAACAAATATAAAATATAAAATGAAAATACAAATTTTACTGACTACTTCATATTGCACCTTGGTATGGTTTGGTAAGCTATGTTTAAAAAAACTTTTTTTTAAACATAGCTTATAAAACCATACCAAGGTGCAATATGAAGTAGTCTGTAAAATTTGTATTTTCATTTTATATTTTATATTTGTTAAACTCTGATGATGACTAATTTTTAGTCGAAAGCTTAGTTATAATTATATATTAAAAAATAAAGGACTTATTGTGTAACGAATCTGTTTGTATTTATATATTGTTTTATAAGTCCACACATAAGAAGCTTTTTAAAGTGAAAATCAATGTTAAGGTCTTGTTATGCTTCCTGGTAAAATAATGTTTTTATGACGTCATGGAAACAGGTTTCATTCCATTATGAGCATAGGTTTCCATTATTGTATAAATATTTGTTTGAACGTGTATTTGACTCAATTTCACATGGTATATGTACTTTAGATATTCTTTACTTTTTTCACTTAATACTTAAGTTAGTAAAATATTTCAAGGCAGCAGCACATTTCACAGCAGACCTTGTCCATTAGGCTTAGTTCATGTGTCAACATGACACCTTCAGCATTTAGTTGGATAAATAATAATCTCATGTCAATATGTTATCTGTAAGATTGTGTTTCACACATTTCCTAGCTAACTTTTATCAATTTCAACTGCATTTTAAAACTATAATGTTAATTTTATGAAATTTCAGCTAAGATAAGCCTGCTTTAAAAAGGAAATCATTTCACTGCAAATTACAGCTTCTAGCTTTGCTAATTAATATTTAGTATGATTAATAGCTTGATGTTTAGAATTTAGTAACAATTGAAATTAAAAATTAAAATAATTAAAACCTTGCTTGTTGGTGCTGATATTGATTAACCTGTTCATGAACTTCTTGATTCCTTACATATTATAATAGAATGGGGGGGGGGAGTCCAATCTTCCTACATATTTGTGTCTTATGTATGTACTGTGTTTGGTACAGCTGGATTGGTACACTTTGTGTAAACATGACACAAGACAAATATCTGGTCTCATTCCAATGAAACTCGTTAACGAAATTAACTAATAAAAGTTACATTTTGAAGAAAATCAAACATGCATTGCAACATTATGCACATTTAGAGTAAAACATTCTAAAAAAATGCTGTGGTGCTGAAAATAATTTCTTTTGCTGGTTTAAAATGTTTCTCCAAAATATCTCAATCAAATCTGAGGCTGAAAAAGTTCACAACCTGAGCAAGCCTTGGGTTTGATAAACTCAAAAAAGGCACAGGTACTTATTTAAATATGCTTTTAAATACATTTAACATTTGAAATAATTCTCAAAAGTGCTTTGTCCCTTTTATGATGTAAACCCTAATTACATCTCAGCTTTCTGAACCAATTTTCACAAAAATATGTTCTTCTAATTTAATTTATCTTATTAATTTCTAGGTGACTTCATCTAATTATGCAACCCTACCAAAGAGCACAAAGAGAGCTACAAGAAAGAAAACTCAGTAAAATGGAAACTCTCAAGATATTCTCTGTCTCTTTTTTATGCTTTTCTTATTCTCAAGTCATTTCATTTGTAGTTAATTCTTCTTATTTTTTGTTCCTTTTATTTTGTAAATTATTTTAATCTTTAAGACTTTAATTAATTTGTAGTATTAAATACAATTTTACAGTGTAATATTTATGCTCAAAAAAAGTTAAATAATTTTTACTTTTAACAATAAAAGGCCTACAGTAATTTACTTGCCATTTTGGATAAATGTATAGAACTTTTTGCACATAATATCTAAACTAGCACTAAACTAAATATTCCAAGAACCAGACTTGAAAAAATGTGGCTCATTTTGTTCTTATTTAATGTTTCCAACCAAATTGTTTCTGATAATGAAGAAAAAGATTTTCTGCCTTACCAGAGTTGCACTTCAAATAATTTAGATCAAAATTGTAGAAAATCAGACTAATTTGAGTTTTTCAAATAAGTGGTTAGAAGTGAGAAAGTATCCTCTGATATCCTGTTGAAAACTTTTTAGACATCATTTTGGTTGCTGATTGAATTTCTAGACTGACAAGAATTTATTAATCAAAATCACATAACTACAACTATAGTTACAATGTTTCCAGTATTATTGGAAAATGGTTTATTTAACAAAGTTGGTATTTATTTAAAAAAAAATTATTAAATTTTTAACATTTTCCAGTATTTTTGCTATAATTATAACAAAAAAAATCTACTACAAAAATGATCCATTTAAGTTTTCATCCGACAGAAAACCACTTATTTCAAGAAAAATAAAATCTGTAGGATTTCCCAAAATGTTAAGTGTTCCTCTCGAATTATCCAGTCTGTTTTTTCTAAATCGTTTAAGGCATATTTTCATAAAAAACGATGTTTCAAAACAAAAAATGAGTCATGTTCTTCAGGTCCAAGTTTCAATGCAATGTTGTATATGTGAATGAAGATAGAAATTTGTTAAACTTAAACTAAGTGTTTGTAATGATAAAGCAAAATTCTCTCCACTATAAGCATTTTTTGGAAAGAATGTTTCATTATTCTTCTTAATTTATTTTAGTGAAGGGATTTTTTTTATTCCTTGAGTATTATCTTAAGCATCCTTAAGTATTATCTTAAGCATCCTTAAGTATTATCTTAGGCATCCTTAAGTATTATCTTAGGCATCCTTAAGTATTATCTTAAGCATCCTTAAGTATTATCTTAAGCATCCCTAAGTATTATCTTAAGCACAGTTAGTTTCTTAAACAATGAGGAAGAGAGAATAATACAAAGTGAGAGACTTAGTATTATTCTCCCTACAGAGGAGAGCTCTGATAGCTTTGTATGCTGTCTTTATTCTTCCTTTCATTTCTAATTCTATCCCCATTTATCAAAATATTGTTTTTCCAATTAAATAATGTTTACTGCTGTATACTCTTGAGGATACAGGATACAAAGGAGCTTGATATTTTTTATTTTGTAATTTTATTATTTTCTATTAATGAATTAAAACGATATTGAAGAAATTATTTAATTGTAGATTAAGTTTATGATAAAATGTTAAGTGTTGATTTGTTGATGTTTAAATTATTTAAATTTCCATTATAAAGTCTTCAAATTATTAAATTGGTTTTAGAAACCAATCACCAATATTTGAATCAACATTTACTATACTCATGGAAAATATTTCATAGAGCCAGTGTGCCGGAAAGAGCAATTGCTGCCTCATTTCATAGAGGCTGTGTGCCGGAATGAGCAATTGCTGCCTCATTTCACTGCACCATACTCATCTTTCAGGGCCCTCAGCTCTATGATTCTTGTTGTTAACTGTATAAACAGCCACCTGTAGAAAGATTTTGTTAATTCTGTAGTAGTGAATTATTCAAATGTTGATATTAGTTATATTTGAAATGTAATTTACTTCTCTTGATGTTATGTACTGATCATTTCATTTATTATATAAATATCTTTTTAAAAACATTGAAATGATGACTTGTAAAACACTTTATTTGAGATTTAGTTAGACTTATTGCTATAATAATATCTTATTACAACAAATCTCTCTTGTTAGAGAATACCTCCTAAGGCTTTCTCAATCTTAAGTCATGTACTTGAGTACTATCCTGCATCGTATAATGACCATCAGTTAGTTCACTGGTCAATTCACCAGGCATACTCAATAATTATTGAGTATACCTAGAGAGATGATGGTGTTAGTTTTAGTATGAGGTCAGTAGATAGCTACTAGATGGTTTTGATGGCTATTTTAAAGAAATCTATGTCACATTTAGTTTGTTAAAACATTAGAACGGAGCAGTAACTTGAGTGCAATTTTTCACAAATACTACTAGCCCTATCTGTAGCTAAAACAAATTACTAATATTGAGTATCTATATTAGTGCTTTCAGAATACTACTTGTGCTGCTATGGATAATAAAGTAGAAATAACATTGATACTATTAGTACTATTACTATTTAATATACTTAAACAAATAAACAAACATTAAGCTCTCCTGGTATAGTTTACTCTTTCCTTCAAATTTGTCTGAAGATGAGAAGTAATTAAGAATGAAATCATCTTATTATTAAATGTCTACTCTGTTAAATGTAATTATAATTAATGACTAATTACTATAAATATTTATTTTAGGGATTTAGTTTTATCTTTTGTGTGATGTTATTGTTAGAAAATATTAACACTGGTTGTTTTATTGGTGGTAAAAATACATTTTGTGATTAAAACAATTTTTGTTGTGTGGTATTTGGTGGCACTAATCGAATGTTTTTGTTTTAAACTGTTGATATTTTTAGTCTAAAGATTTTAATAATAACTTAAATATAAAATTGATATAAACTTTCATATCACAATACTGTGTTAAAATTGAAACATTATCTGAAAAAAAAACATTGCTGGCTTTAAATATGTTATAAAATATATATTATTAGTATAATAATTGCTCTCCGGTTATTTTATAGGTTTAACAGTTGATATTTTTCAGTGCTTTAGGGATAAGCAAGAAATAGTTTCTGCAAGATTAGGTTTCACTGTTACAAATATATCTCTAAATGTTGTATACTCGGTGATATCAGCTTTCATTTTTTATTATTATAAAAATGTCATAAAACTTAATATCAGCTTGTAGAGACAAGTTACATGTGAAGTTAATCTTTCAGAGAAAAGTTATCTAAACTTATTGTTTTGGAGAAAAGGGTCAAGTTCTACTAAAGTCTTTCCAACAAATATGAAGGCTTGGCAACATTCAACAGGTCATTTTGAAGATTTCACAGTAACCTTAAGATTAATGTTAGATTGACTGTTGCTATTTCTCTCAATCCTAGGAGACCAGATCCAGCTCTCCCATCTGCTGTTCTGTTTGGTTTCAGTTTGACAATGACCTGTACTGGTTGACACTTGCTTTGCTTGATATTTTAACTGTGTTCAGGCAAATTCTTCACTCGATCCACTCCTTTATATTTGTAACAAGATCAATAAAAGCTTGTGTTACATTTTCTGAGCTGCTTATCTTAAGCTTAACTTCAGCTAAAACTCTGGTGATACATTTTTTAATTCTTTACGTACAAATTTATAGATAACAAAATTAAACTTAATTAGTGCAATTTTTTGTTATTATTTATTATATTATTAACTTTAATAGTTTAATATTAATTAATTCAGCTATTTATTATAATTATATGTAATTATTTCAGATGATAATTTTCGTAACAAAACATACTATTTTTGCATCGCTTAGCATTATATCTGTTCTAAATACTTTAAGGAGCTACATAAATAAACTAGTCTTAAACTTATATGTTGTACTTGTAAGTAATTCTCCTTTTAAAAGAATCAAAAGTAACTATATATAATTAAATTTCTGTAAAATATTGTACAGTTATCATATATTATTTTTATTATTTATTAGGTTTTTAGCAATTTTTGTTTTTTATCAGCATTATTATTATTTTTTATTAGTTTATTATTTTCCTTATTGAGAGTGAGAATTATTTCTGTTATTAACACAAAAATAAGTTTCACTCTATCTCAAGCAGTGTACTTTTACACCTCTATTTGATTTAACTGTAATTAGTTGTAGGGGTTAATTAATTGAAGAGCCACGAGAAAAACAATTATAGCATATTTTTTGAAATTTTATGATTTCATCAACCCAACCTTAATACGTCATAAAAATTGTGGAATTGTGTTTTAACAAGGTGTGCTATATTTATATATTGTTGGCATGCTGAATCAATTTAGACTGGTTTCAGTTCAATCGCATCATCATTTTCAGTGCTGAAAATATGTATATACTTATATATATTTTTTGTACAAAAAGATCTACGTGGATGAAGTTGTATAATAAAATAAATTTCAGGAGCTGGCAAGTTGATCAGAATTATTTCAGAATTAAGTTGATGGTTAATTAATTTTTCCTGGCTCTTTATTATTAACTACTGTTATTTTCACTGCATGATATTGCATATTATTAATGTTAGTATGAGATCCATTTAATGATGATATTATGCATTAGAGAGAGAAGTCAATGTAGTCATTAGGGCCTGTGAGGCTCCACCATAGACTTCTTATTTTAATATTATTAGCAATTTAAAAAATATCTATATTGAAGTTTAGATATTTTCAGATAGTTTATATAGTCAAAGTGTGTTTGCCCTTCAATTAGGAAAATAGAGATTTGAGTATTTCTTGTAAGTTCATTGTCTGTCCTCAAAGCTTACAAGCCACACAATTATTTTTATCTATGAATTGCACTATTTTCCTTTTTATATTTCTTGACTTTTTTTTAAATAATTGAAATTGAATTATGTCTGTATTTTATACTCAAGATGCGGCAACATTGGGAATAAAGTAAAGACCTCTGTGGAGCACTAATGTTGTCCTGCTGCCTCTGATTTAAATATTTGCCCATTGGTTTTTTTTATAATTGCCTTTAAAGTATTATTTTATAAATCTCTTTAAAATACTTTTACTTTGATTGTGAAAGTGATAGCATAGCATGTATCTGTAATAGCTACAAAGAATTCTCAAATGCACAACGTAAACATAATATATAGATAATAGTTTTTATTTTTTATAATAAATGTAAATGTTTTGCCTAAGCTAAAATATATTTACTTGTCATCATAGCTTTTCCCTCTGACCAACCATTATATGAAAGCCAAAGATTATGTAGTATGGTATACTACATAATCTTTGATGAAAGCATCATACAAATTTTATTTTGCAATTTTTTTTAATTATAAATAAAATAAAACACCTCTTTCTTTATTAACAAATAAAGTTGGATTTAAACCAAAAAACCATCATAAGTAGCTGTGAGATGAAAGAAAGAATTTATAAGTCTTATTTCTCATTAGTGATACTGAAGACTGACTCCACTAATAATGAGAAAAGTTCTCTATTTTTTTGTTGTTGATAAAAACGAGCTTGCAATGAGAGAGGCTCTCAAATTCCCTGAGCAGCATTTAGTTTTTTCATGGTTATTAAGTTTGACCTGGTTTGACCAATCACATTATTTTTTTAAGCTTTTCTTTTGTCCCTGTCAGGAACTTAGAGTTATGATGATAAGTATATGAAGTTGTTTGTAATATACAATGTATCGCCAAATTATTTGTTAGAGATATTAATATTGTTATACATTTTTAGATGTAGCCATATAGGTAGCATACTGGCATTATTGTGTGGGAGTAGTTATTTTATTCCATTGTGTTATAATCACAGGTGTAAACAACTTTCTACATTAAAATTTTTTTTTAACTTTGGTAAATTTTGTAAAAACATTTGCTTTACATGTAAAATAATAAAATGTTAACTGTCCTCATTAATATAAAGACATTTTCCAGCTGAGTAACCAAATTTATTAGCTTGTGATATAAATAATTTTTTTCGTGAGTATCAAATATAGTGGAATAGAATCAATAATAATTAAAGCTACATTTGTATTAGAAACTGTTAAATAAACTCATCAGTTTCAAAAAATGACATTACTTTCCACTAGTGGAAGTAATTTACCAAAAAGTAAAAACAATGAACCACACTGCTGCCACATTGTACATCAAGTTTGAAATTAAATGGCAACTCGTCATGTCGATATCTGTCAAGACTATGAATAAATAAATAATGAAAAGAGATTGTAAGGTGAATGCCTGTTTGGGTTTAGGTTACAAACAAAGCAACAGGTAGGATTATGTTTATCAGTGATGTATGATCTGTTAATACTGTGAAGGCTTAGTGAGATTGGGCCCCGATTGCTGGGTTTCTCTGTAGGGTTAATTAGTGGTTTCACTCTCCTTTTGCAATCAATGCTTTTCAGGTTTTAAATTCTTATTTGCTATGAATAAAAATATTAATTAAATCTAAAATCTACACCTTTGGTTATATCCCTTCATTTGCTTTGTGTAAACCTGGTTTTAAAACAATAAAAGACAAAGTTGTATTATAAAACTGAGTATTGTAAGACTTATTAATTGTTTTCATTTTGTGTTTTGTCCTCTTGTGGAGTGAACGTCTTTTTCTTTTATTTACAATTTGTTATTTTTTTATATTTTTTGTAAAGTGGAATATAATTTTGATTTTGAACCCAAATCATCAAGAGCCTAGCTGTTAAAAATATATCATAATTATATACACAAGATGTTTGATAATTAATTCATCTTGTTGTCTTTTAACCTCAATATAAATGTATACCAACTAAATAGAAGAAACATGTAATTGAAAAGTAAAAATATATTAATTTAAACTAAATTCATTTAGGGGGGGGGGTCAAAAGGAGAAGAGGAAGTCTACTCACTCTACAGGCTCCTTGTGTTAATAAAATGAGCCCCCATACCAGGGGGGGGGGGGGGTGGTAACTTAAATGAGGAAAAGTTTGGATTCGATTATCGCAAGCTGCTAGAAATCAGCGCTGGAGCGGACCTGTGTGGACTACTCATGAACTAACTCCGACAGCTTCCCTCAAATTACCGATTACATTTTTAACTTTAATTTTATGTGAACCATGGCAACTATTGGTTATGAGAGTTGCATTTATTTTAATAATAAATTTATTTTTCTTTTCATTCCTTATTATTTTAACCTAATAAAAATGGTTTGCCATTGTCATGTTCTATATTACATAAATTCAGAAACTAAAATACAAAGTTTTTTTAATTTCATCATAACGCTCCTGATGACTGGTAAGTTTAGATTTAATTCAATTATTTAATAATTTAATCGATATGATATAGGTAATCACATGTGCACGTCTAAATTTAAAAAACATAAAAAAACTTTTTTTTAAGATGTTTCAGGCTGCATTAAATGCCAAAATCTATCTTATAGCACTTGGATAATTTAGGCACTGATGTTCATTACTACCTGCTTAAGTTATTAAATAAATTGAATTAAATGTAAACTTATTTGCCATCAGATGGGTTCAGTGGAAGTTTAAAGAGGACAATGACTGCACAAATCGCTTCAGGTAGTTGGAAGTATGACTAGAAAGTATAAAAAATTAATTTCAAATGGAATGTAGACAAAAATCGGGGAATCAAGCCACTTCTACTCAGTTAAAAAGTAGGTCCACCGCAGTGCTAGCATCGATCAGAATCCAAATTTTTCCTAATTATCTTGATTATATTGCTGCATTCCTGAGGTCCCTGATTAAAAATTGTATTTCATTTTACACTATTTTTAACAGATTTAATATAAACTTGTATTGAATTAATTTTATAAAAGAATATAATTTGTTGTCCAAAGATTATATAATATTTATAATTTTAGTTCAAAGATTTTATAAAATTATACTTTGATCAAAAATTATATTTAGGATTTATAATCTCATTGCTTAAACCAAAGATTATATTTATAAGGGCCTATCCAAAATGAAGTGCCAATTTTAACCTTCCATGAATGTTTTAGATCTGCGTGTTTTAGATCTGTATGATCATATAAATGTAACATAATACTTATATTCTTGAGAGTATACCTTGTAACATTTAATGATATAATAGTATTATAAATAAAATATATTTTGATACACACGTGCACATACACATATAAACTATCTAGTTGTGTGAATATCAGTAGTTGTATTGTAAAGCATTATGGACTATTTCAAGGTTTACAAGGTTTATAAATAAATAATAAAAGGGATATTTTATTACCTCAGTTATACTAAAGATAATATTCCTTTGTTAACCCAAAACAATGATTTGTGTCTATTTATAATCTTTGGTTTAATCAACTATTATATAGTGTTTATAATCATTAGTTAAACTAGGTTTGAAGCTTATTTTATTTTTACTGACACTCTTATTTATTTTGTTTTTGTCATTTCATGATTATCTATTGTTTTTCCTATTTCCTATTATGCATTATTGTGGGTGTTTTCCCTATTTTATTATTTTCTGGTCCTTCTTCTTTTCTTTCTTTTCTATCCTTAATAATTGTGAGAATAAAATATAAGTTATTGATTTATTAAGTTGTTTTTATTTTGATGGTAAAATCAAAGAATATATAGACAGAGAGAGATGGTCCTGGTATTTATTATTTGGGACAAACATAGTTCTGTAGCCAGTTAACAGGAGCACTAGTGTGCAATTTGGTAGTTTCTCTATGCCAACTAAGAGAATGAGCTCCTGTCATCTCATTTTAGCTAACTACTCTTTACCTAACCTACCTAACGACTACTAGCTAGACTGCCTTGTTATAGACCACTATAACACAAGTTAAACTAGTTAAACACTAGTTATATACTACCTAGCTAACAACCACTTTACCTATTTACCCTAATATTTTCTTCAAATAATAATGTCAGATTTCAAGTGATCTGCTCTTGGTGTCACAAATATAATTGTAATAATAAGGAACCAGTTATGTGTTGCATCAAAAACTCACAGAACATCAACTTAAAATGTTTTAAAACAGACTTCCTTTGCTTGTTAAATAGAGTAAATTGAGAAACAGTCCTTTGCTGGTTTTCTAAAATTTAAATGCCGTAATTAGAATAAGAGAATCGCTTTGCTTGCTAGTACAAAGTAAGGGCTCACTAGATTTCATGTATATAAAAAGTTAGAGCTCACTTCACTTGCTAAATTACATATATTTTTTGGAATTAAGTATATAACATATAATCAAGAGCTCTTCAATGATATATTACTTAATTTATTACTTTTAATTTAATTTTTTATGTCTTTAATATTGCTGTTATATATCACCATGAAAAATGAGTTTCAGTGTTGAACCCCAAGTTTAATTTCGTTCACACGACAACTGCCGGGGGGATTTCACCTCAAGGGGGTTAAACGCAGGTTTGAACCCCTGCCATCAAATCCGTAGTTGTTGACAACTACGAGTTGTCAATAAGTTCTAACACCGTAAGAACAGAGTTGTTCACAACTCCATATGTGAAAAATGTAATAGTTAATTCTACATTTAAAGAAACTTTTATCAAAAACTGTTTTAACATAAATTTAACATTTTTAAATATGTTATGATTTCATTATAATAAATAAGAAGATTGAGTAAGAAGGAAGGTTAGTTTCAGAGCTGCCACTAGGTACCAGCACTAAATTCACCTCCACCTGTTGTTAAACACTCTCGTATACCTTCTGACATTCTTTACCTATTATAATCCTTGGGTGCAATAGTTGGTCAAACTGGATATCAAATTATTGTACCCATGAATGATGAGTACTCCTATAATTGGATCTCAGATTAGTGTACCCTGGTATAATGAGTAGGTCAAACTGGGTGGATCTAAAACCCTGATTAGTCAGCTAATCTGTCAATTAGCATTTTAGCCTTACATAGACTAAAATTTTGATGAATCAGAATTTGTAAAATAGACTAAAACGCTGCTCAGTTAACTTTTTGTACCTATTCCTTGTACTTTTTACCTAAAATCTGTTCTGGAGAGCCTCCAAAGTGTACTACAATATAGTACTACATTTTTTATATAAATATATAATTTTACAAAATCTTTAATCTATACTTCTATAAGATTAATTAAGACTGCATTCCTTGTTATTAATAGTTCTTAATTATCAGTCTAAGAAATTTACTATTCTATACTTCTGCAAGTATATTAAATAAATCCAATGCAAGTATTATAAATCTCTAATCTTGTATTTATTTTTTATATTAATTAAAAAAATAAATATTATTTTAATAAAAAATTTTATTTATTGGTTAATAAATTTTCACCCAGGTATGTTAAAAAATATTTGTATGGTCCTAAAATTAGACGGTATGGAATGAAATTCAACTAAAATTTTTAAAAAGTAGAGTTTTTGAGTGAATTGAGGTCGAAAATGTGAATTTTTCAGAAGAACTGAGTTGTTTCAACTCACTTTCAGCTAAGCAGTGTATCACAAAATTTTGAGTGTAAACTAATTGGGTTAGACTCTTAAAAGAGCAGTTAAAACTTCTAGTGTTTATTTATATTGTTTTTTAAAATTAAAAATTTCATAAATCAAGAAAATAATATGTTATTTTGTGTCATAGCAGTCCTGTTCAGGAATATGGTACAACATGTAGAGGAACTCTCTACCTTGTTGTACAACATGTAGAGGAACTCTCTACCTTGTTGTACAACATGTAGAGGAACTCTCTACCTTGTTGTACAACATGTAGAGGGACTCTCTACCTTGTTGTACAACATGTAGAGGAACTCTCTACCTTGTTGTACAACATGTAGAGGAACTCTCTACCCTTGTTGTACAACATGTAGAGGGACTCTCTACCTTGTTGTACAACATGTGAAGGGACTCTCTACCTTGTTGTACAACATGTAGAGGGCTCTCTACCTGTTGTCAGAGGAACTCTCTATACCTTGTTGTAAACAACATGTAGAGGGACTCTCTACCTTGTTGTACAACATGTAGAGGAACTCTCTACCTTGTTGTACAACATGTAGAGGGACTCTCTCTACCTTGTTGTAACAACATGTAAAGAGGAACTCTCTACCTTGTTGTACAACAGTAGAGGAACTCTCTACCTGTTGTACAACAATGTAGAGAACTCTCTAACCTTGTTGTACAACTCTCTACCTTGTTGTACAACAAGAGGACTCTCTACCTTGTTGTACACATGTAGAGGAACTCTCTACCTTGTTGTACAACATGTAAGAGAACTCTCTACCTTGTTGACAACATGTAGAGGAACTCTCTACTTGTTGTACAACATGTACTCTCTCACAACATGCTACCTTGTTGTCACACTCTCTACCTTGTTGTACAACATGTAGAGGGACTCTCTACCTTGTTGTACAACATGTAGAGGGACTTCTACCTTGTTGTACAACATGTAGAGGGACTCTCTACCTTGTTGTACAACATGTAGAGGAACTCTCTACCTTGTGTACAACATGTAGAGGACTCTCTACCTTGTTGTACAACATGTAGAGGACTCTCTACTTGTTGTACAAATGTAGAGGAACTCTCTACCTTGTTGTACAACATGTAAGAGAACCTCTACCTTTGTTGTACAACATGTAGAGGAACTCTCTAACCTTGTTGTACAACATGTAGAGAACTCTCTAACCTTGTTGTACAACAATGTAGAGGAACTCTCTACCTTGTTGTACAAATGTAGAGGAACTCTCTACCTTGTTGTACAACATGTAGAAGGGACTCTCTACTTGTTGTACAACATGTAGAAGGAACTCTCTAACCTTGTTGTACAACATGTAGAGGAACTCTCTACCTTGTGTACAACATGTAGAGGAACCTCTACCTTGTTGTACAACATGTAGAGGAACTCTCTACCTTGTTGTACAACATGTAGAGGAACTCTCTACCTTGTTGTACAACATGTAGAGGAACCTCTACTTGTTGTACAACATGTAGAGGAACTCTCTACCTGTTGTACAACATGTAGAGGGAACTCTCTACCTTGTTGTACATACATGTAGAGGAACTCTCTACCTTGTTGTACAACATGTAGAGGAACTCTCTACCTTGTTACAACATGTAGAGGAACTCTCTACCTTGTTGACAACATGTAGAGGAACTCTCTAACAACTTGTTGTACAACATGTAGAGGAACACTCTCTACCTTGTTGTACAACATGTAGAGGGACTCTCTACCTTGTTGTACAACATGTAGAGGGACCTCTCTACCTGTTGTACAACATGTAGAGGAACTCTCTACCTTGTTGTACAACATTTAGAGGACTAGTTGTACAACAATGTAGAGGAACTCTCTACCTGTTGTACAACATGTAGAGAACTCTCTACCTTGTTTGTACAACATGTAGAGGAACTCTCTACCCTTGTTGTACAACATGTAGAGGAAACTCTCTACCTTGTTGTACAACATGTAGAGGACCTCTACCTTGTTTGTACAACATCTCTCTACCTTGTTGTATACAAAGGGACTCTCTACCTTGTTGTACAACCATGAGAGGGACACTCTCTACCTTGTGTACAACATGTAGAGGGACTCTCTACCTTGTTGTACAACATTAGAGGACTCTCTACCTTGTTGTACAAATGTAGAGAACTCTCTACCTTGTTGTACAACAGTAGAGGAACTCTCTACATTGTTGTACAACATGTAGAGGACTCTCTACCTTGTGTACAACATGTAGTCTCTAACCTTGTTTGTACAACATGTAGAGGAACTCTCTACTTGTTGTACAACATGTAAGAGAACTCTCTCTACCTTGTTGGTACAAAACATGTAGAGGAACTCTCTACCTGTTTGTTGTAGACTCTCTAACACAACATTAGAGGACCCTCTACCTTGTTGTACAACATGTAGAGACTCTCTACTTGTTGTACAACATTAGAGGACTCTCCTACCTTGTTGTACAACATGTAGAGACTCTCTACTTGTTTGTTACAACATGTAGAGGAACTCTCTACCTTGTTGTAACAACATGTAGAGGAACTCTCTACCTTGTTGTACAACATGTAGAGGAACTCTCTACCCTTGTTGTACAACATTGTAGAGAACTCTCTACCTTGTTGTACAACATGTAGAGGAACTCTCTACTTGTTGTACAACATGTAGAGGAACTCTCTACCTTGTTGTAACAACATGTAGAGGAACTCTCTACTTGTTGTACAACATGTAGAGGAACCTCTACCTTGTTGTACAACATGTAGAGGGACTCTCTACCTTGTTGTACAACATGTAAAGGACTCTCTACCTTGTTGTACAACATGTAGAGGGACCTCCTCTACCTTGTTGTACAACATGTAGAGGGAACTCTCTACCTTGTTGTACAACATTAGAGGAACTCTCTACCTTGTTGTACAACATGTAGAGGAACCTCTACTTGTTGTCACAAACATGTAGAGGAAACTCTCTACCTGTTGTACACATTAGAGGAACTCTCTAACCTGTTGTACAACATGTAGAGGAACTCTCTACCTTGTTGTACAACATGTAGAGGAACTCTCTACCCTTGTTGTGTACAACATGTAGAGGAACTTCCCTACCTTGTTGTACAACATGTAGAGGAACTCTCTACCTTGTATGTACAACAATGTAGAGGAACTCTCTACCTTGTTGTACCAAACATGTAGAGAACTCCTCGTACTGTTGTACAATCATGTAGAAGGAACACTCTACCTGTTGTACAACAACATGTAGTAGGAAACTCTCTACCTTGTTGTACAACATGTAGAGGAACTCCTACCTTGTTGTACAACATGTAAGAGGAACTCTCTACCTTGTTGTACAACATGTAGAGGAACTCTCTACCTTGTTGTACAACATGTAGAGGAACTCTCTACCTTGTTGTACAACCATGTAGAGGCACTCTCTACCTTGTTGTACAACATGTAGAGGGACTCTCTACCTTGTTGTACAACATGTAGAGGGACCTCTCTACCTTGTTGTACACATGTAGAGGAACTCTCTACCTTGTTGTACAACATGTAGAGGAAACTCTCTACCTTGTTTGTACAATGTAGAGGAACTCTCTACCTTGTTGTACAACATGTAGAGGAACTCTCTACCCTTGTTGTACAACATGTAGAGGAACTCTCTACCTTGTGTACAACATGTAGAGGGACTCTCTACCCTTGTTGTACACACAAGTAGAGAACTCCTCTACCTGTTGTACAACATGTAGAGGGGAACTCTGTTGTACAACAATGTAGAGGAACCTACCTTGTTTGTACAACATGTAGAGGGACTCTCTACCTGTGTACAACATGTAGAGAACTCACCTACAACATGTGTTGTACAACAATGTAGAGGAACTCTCTACCTTGTGTAACACATGTAAGAGGAACTCTCTACTTGTTGTACAACATGTAGAGGAACTCTCTACCCATGTCTCTAACAACATGTAGAGGGACTCTCTACCTGTTATACAACATGTAGAGGAACTCTCTACCTTGTTGTACAACATGTAGAGGGACTCTCTACCCTCAAAAGTAGAGAAAACTCTGTTGTACAACATGTAGACGACCTCTCACCTTGTTGTACACACAACATGTAGAGGAACTCTCTACCTTTTGTTGTGTACAACATTAGAGGAACTTCTACTGTTGTACCCTTGTTTGTACAACATGTAGAGGGACCTCTACCTTGTTATACAACATGTAGAGGAACTCTCTACCTTGTTGTACAACATGTAGAGGGACTCTCTAACCTACCTTGTTGTACAACATGTAGAGGAACTCTCTACCTTGTTGTACAACATGTAGAGGAACTCTCTACCTTGTTTACAACATAGACTCATCTCTCTACCTTGTTGTACAAACATTAGAGGAACTCTCTAACTTCTCTCTACACTACAACAGTAGACTCTCTAGTCTCTCTACCTTGTTGTACAACAGGGACTTCTACCTTGTGTAACAACATGTGAGAACTCTCTAACCTTGTTGTACAAACATGAAGGAGGACAACGTAGAGGAACTCCTACTTGTTGTACAACATGTAGAGGGACTCTCTAACCTTGTTGTACAACATGTTGAGGAACTCTCTACCTTGTTGTATA
>JACMZG010001870.1:52809142-52908242 GCA_018340805.1 Microvelia longipes | reverse complement strand
CACATCATGATAAGTTATATTCTGCTTGATAAGACACTAATAAATATGTTTAAATTCAGCAGATTTATGACAATATAGGTCTAAATGGCTACTAATTCTTAATTGAAAGTATGTAGTGCTAAATACTTTCAGTTATCACCGCTTCTACACTTGTACTTCTAATTTACTGGAAGTTGTTTTTATATCTGATAGATTTCAAATAGATCTAGAGCTTATACTAGGCTTTGACTTGAGAGAGATTTGATTGATAATTTTTCTTCAATTTTACCATCAGTATTAGGGTTACTAGGTGTCCTGATTTCAGCGGGACACATCAGTCCCACATTTAAAATTTCACCGAAAACTAAAAATGTCCCAGTACACAATGTATAATCTATTATTAAGTATGACTGTAAAATGACCTCTAGAGCTTTAAACGAGAGAGAAAAGAAACGGGTCTCTCCACCTAATATATATTTATTGTTATTGACAGAGCCGAATTTGAAGCCTAACAGTTTATTAGTGCCTACAAGAAAGTACAAAATAAAAATAAAATGCTGCCAAACAAAAGAATAAATAATTAATATAAAATATGAAGTTGATAAAAGTTTCTCTCTATATTTGCAATTTATTTTTAATAAACTAAAAAATTCAATAAAGATAAATTTTCTACAAGAAATAAATATTTAATGATATCAAGGACATGTTTACAAGTTACAATTAAAACTTCAAATAAAAAGGTGCATTTATTTAAACATATTTTAATTGGTTTTGTTTGTTTAAATAATATTCAAACTTGAATGATGGTTTGAATTATTTTGAAAAATATTATTAACGACTTTAGAGCTTTTTGGACTGTTTTTAAATTGTGATATCAATTAAAATAACAAAGACTCTGACGTCTCCTTTGTCCTCCTTTTTTATTAAAATTTATTCAAAATAAATTCACGATTCTTTTTGATTTTGTCTAAAATTTGACAAAATTCAAAAAACTTTCTCATTTTGTAATTTTAAGAACTGAAGAAGCTCAGGATCCCTGGGCCAAAGCTCTTCGTGAATTTATTTTGAATAAATTTTAACAAAAAAGGACTAAAGTCTTCGTTAATTTAATTGATATCAAAATATTATTAACTATTAACTATATTTACCCTAACATCAAACTTATGGCTAAATAAGCGTATGATTGTTTTATAATGTTATCATATGGTAATAAAACACAAGGTAATATTTTTATAATAAAAATTGTTAATGCTTTAAAAAAAACGTTTATTGAGAACAATAAAAATATTTATGTTCATTTATCAAATTACCTTGATAATAATGAAAAGGTATGAACAGTTAAAAATTAATTTATAAATTTACAGCCCTCATGAAATTTGAGAATGGCTGTATGGTGGATTGGCCCTAAATCCAATTAAGTTTTTCTGCATTGAACTTGGTTTATGTTGCAAGTTTTGTTGGAACTGATTCGACCTTTGTACCTGCATTTTGTGCCCGTATTGACATTTACACTTTTTATTAATCGGAATGAAATTATATAAAGTAAATTAGTGTCACAAATTTTCTTTACTTTTCAATTCTTTTCTATTACTGTAATAACTTATATAATTTTACTTTCGTTATAATTATTATAAAAGTGAATTTTATGTGTTATATATAATTGTAAAGTGGGCTAAATGAGCCTGTTACTATATGTAAATAAATAAAAAATATAATTCAAATTCAAAAATCCTTTATTTGGTTTATAATACATTTTTTAAAATATAATACAATATGTATATTGTATATACATATTTATATGTATATAAATTGTCTTAATACTAAGATTGTTATCACTATTGTTATCAGTTTTAAATCAAGACTTCTATTTATGTTTTATAAAAAATGTAAACAAGACAATTTTTATCTTATTCATTAACTTGTTTTCTTTTTTAGTTGTTTATAAGATATTTTTTTTAGAAGATAGAATAACGTGTGTTACGAAAGTTGTGTTATAAATGAGACAACGAAGACGTTAATTAAAAAGAGCACATCACCAGAAAGCTAAGCCTGAGAGTGGAGGAGGATTAAAAAGTATCAAAAGAGTGAATCAAGAATATAACTTATTATAGAATAAAATTTAAAAAATTGACTGGAAACAGTGTGTGGAATATCAAACAACAAGACTTAAGGACTAATTACATTATTTAGGAATCGAGAAACAATATTTAGAAATTATCAATCATTAGCACTTTAAGATAAGCTAAAAAGTGAATGAAGAGCTAAATACAGTATTTTGACAACAACTAACAATAAATTTCAAAATAGACAAAGAACAGAATGTAGCATTTATTAAACAATAAAATTTAATTTCGTGTGAAATAAAGTGATTTAGACATTCGTACAGTAGGGGTGGGGGCGGGGGACACTGTGATCCAACTCCCTGGTTTTAGGTGTCCTAACAAAAAGGGGTTATTTGCCAATCAAATACCGCACCGAGCGCTAGTTTTCACCCTTGTACGCTATCACGATGTTATCAGTTTTAATCGAGAACTTCTATTTATGTTTATAAAAAATGTAACAAGACAATTTTATCTTATTCAATTAACTTGTTTTTATTTTTTAGTTGTTTATAAGATAATTTTTTTAGAAGATAGGATAACGTTTGTTACGAAAGTTGTGTTATAATGAGACAACGAAGACGTAAATTAAATTTATTATTTCCCGGTATGATGTTTGTTTACAAACATTTTGATGTTTGTCTACAAATCATGGTTATCACGATATCAGGTCTACTTAAAATTAACACAGGGTTTATAATATTTTTATTAAAAGCATGTTTATGAAAATTATACCTTAAAATAATTAATACAATTTTAACATTGTTAAAGACCCTTTAAATAATTTTAATCTTGGAATTGAAGAAATAATTATTTATATATGCCTACTGTTAAGGGTGAACTTAAGGCAGGTCCATCTAAACCAGCTTATTCCGGGGAGTTGGACCAATGTGTCTGCGTCCCACCCACCTACTGTATGAATTTCTACATCACTTTAGGTGAACCTTATTTAGAGATTCAGTAAATACTACGTACAATACCATTTATTGCATTTTTTTAAAGTTTCAATATTTACATTATTTTATAAACATGCAAATCAGCCAAGGGGCTGTGGTTCCTCTTTGAAGAGGTTTCGATCATAAATAATAGAATTTAAAATGGAATGAAAACAGCATTTACAAATTTTAGAGGAATACAATTTAAAAGTTGAAAGGAAACAGTACTCGTAGTAAAAATACATTTTAGAGAGGTAAAAACTTATTACAATTTTAGAGCTTATCGGTAATAGTTTTAACCAGAATATAATATCATTATTATATTAATATCACATTTATAACAACATTGATTGTTAGTAAGTTTAGACATGTCTTAAAATATATCACTATATATAAGAAACTAGGAAGCAAACGCCTGTCAGAACTACAAAATAATCTTTGATGCTGCTCATGTTATCTCTTTTCTTTTTATTTATGCAGTTTGATTTGATAGCAATTGTGTTTGTTGCAACAGGTATATCAGGGAAGTCTCAGCTGCTGTTTGCCATAGTATACTCAACCAGATATCTAGACTTATTCACAGTATTCATATCATTGTATAACTCAGTCATGAAATTCGTTTTCATTGTAGCTTCCATTGGTACACTGTACCTCATGTACGTCAAGTTCAAAGCTACCTACGATCATAATCATGATACTTTCAGGTTGGTGGTATCTTCATAACATATATTTTTTAATGTTTTATATTAAAGGTAAAATAAAGAGGGAATTCTCAATTTTTCTTGCAATCTGTTTGACAGATGCCAGACCTTGGGTTGGTTATCAGAACAATTGCTAGGTGTGTATCTCTTAGCAAAAGAAACATGCCTCTGTGAAATCACTTTCACAAACTCTAGCTCCAGCTATTGTTTTGAGCTGAATCTTAAGATTTCAATTTTTTAAGACACCATGTTTCAGAAAACATTATTAATTAAAGATTTAGGTCTTCCAGTGGTGACCGCGTCAATGTAGATGAATCTGACGTTTTGCTTCCACTGTGGGAGGTATCTTTAGGGATGTAGGACAACATGGATATAAACACAGTTTTGCTCTACAAAACTGAAATCGAGTTTAGTTTTGTAGAGCATTGTGTTTCTATCCATCATGTCCTACATCCCTGAAGATGCCTCTCTCAGTGGAAGCGAAACATCAGATTCTTCATCTACATTGATGCGGTCACCACTGGGAAGTCTACGCAGTTTATTAACATGATTAATTGTTTGCAGGATTGAATTCTTGTTGCTTCCCTGTGCCCTTCTTGCCATGGTCATCAATCACGAGTTCAGCTTTGTCGAGGTATCTAATTTTTTATGTTTAGAGATTAAATGTTTCAAATTCTCTATTAACTGATTTTGCTTAGATAACAGGATGATTATTGTAAAATATATCTTACTTGTGTCTGTCATTGATCATATTGACCTGATTTAATGGATTTTCAAGTTTCATATCTGTTGGTTTGTTTTTGGTTGTATACCTTGAAAACGACTTGAACAATATTAATGAAACTCTGTTGTTGTATTGATTGGACTTCAATCATATTAAATCTTAGCTACATCGTCTTAATTATTTCTACTGGTTTGAGGGCAGATGTATGAGTGCACTTAAAAACCTTGATCTGGTTTTAATTAAACTTGGCAGTATATATGTATATACTCAATTTAAGATGTATAAATCATAACATTTTTAATTTTTCCTAACTTTTAAATGTTTGCTATATCAATAAAACATTTTACACTTTAGAGGGGCAGTGTTTAAAAGTATTGTTGTCAAGCAACACAACATTACTCAAGAAAATTGACAATTTAGAGCTTAAATCTTGTGATAAATCCCAACAAATTTAAATGAATTAAATCTCTGTCTAATCCTCCCTATAATTATGGGTTTACCTGGAACATGAGGGAGGGCCCCCCTCCCTCATGTTCAACCCCCCCCCCCCGGTTGACCAGCTTCATTATCAGCCTGGGCTGCAAATTTCAGGGAGTTAATACATCTCTCTATGAATACTTATCTTCTGGGGTTGTAAAATTGTCTAATATTTTGATGTGTCATGGCAGGTATTATGGACATTCAGTATTTACTTGGAGTCAGTAGCTATCCTACCGCAGCTGTTCATGGTCAGTAAGACGGGTGAAGCGGAATCCATTACTTCCCACTACTTGTTTGCCCTGGGTTCTTACAGAGGATTGTACATATTCAATTGGATATACCGTTACTATGCCCAGTCACATTATGATCTCATAGCTATCTGTGCTGGTGTTGTACAGACCATTCTGTATTGTGACTTCTTCTATCTATACATTACCAAAGGTAAGTTTTTATTGATGAATTGGTTCAATTCATCCATTGAAAGAACCTTTAACTAGCAAATTTATATGTCCCATAGCAAGTCTATGCTTTCCAACTCAGGTTCTGAATCAAGGTTCTTTTATGATTTTATGATTACCTAACAATCAACAGGTGTCTTAACATCCCTTTTCAAGCATGGCACTTGTTGCATTTTAATGGGCTGTGTAAAAATTCTAGAGGCACGACAGGAACTGATCTGAAATCATTGCACCTTCTGACCTCTACAAGAATTCAGCTATTTATAGCTTCAACAATGTTATCTTGTTATTAAAACTTCAAGGAATGATTCATAACCAGCTATATGACAAAAACAAGATACAAAATATTCCCACTGTAACACTGCTTCCCATTATATGCATTTACTTTCATTATGATTGAATGATGGTTCTACTAAAAAGTTTTAATTTAAGACGTACATGGTTTTTCTGCACATTATTCAAATGGAAACAAACGTTGTATTCATTTTAAAATAAATGAAAACGAATTAATGAGATTGCTAGTTTTTATTTGAAGTGATTTATTGTGATTTAAGTGTGAAAAGACTTTGATCTATGCACTACATAGTGTTAATAGCTACAGGTGTCCTTAAATGCTGCAATATTTAATAATCAATACAAAAAAGCCTCTCCACAAAGTTAATTTAATAAAATTCAAAACCGGCTTTCAACCAAAATGGTCATCATCAGTGCCGGAGAGAAGAATATATAGATGTATATAGGTGAGTCTATATCATGACTGAGACTGTCATGATATCATAGACTCACCTATATACATCTATATATTCTTCTCTCCGGCACTGATGATGACCATTTTGGTTGAAAGCCGGTTTTGAATTTTATTAAATTAACTTTGTGGAGAGGCTTTTTTGTATTGATTATTATAATACACTCCACCTGAGCTTTACCTTGATAACCGCTGCAATATTTGTCTTGATAAATAATAAGAAAGTTAAATTTATTGATCTTTCTGTGTCGCATGTATAGATGAATTATTATTTATTTTATAAAAACATCAAGAAGATTCTGAGGGGTTATTTTTAGCTTGGGTGAGAGGATTTTTGTTTCTTTCGATGTGGCCCTTGAATATGGAAGGCTGAGAACCAAAGATTGAGACAATTTTTCCTGAAAATATTTCTCTTAATAAAAAGAAACTTAGTCTGCCTACTCGATGTTGTCATAATGTATAATATTATAGACCAAGAGCCCAGGGGTGTTTTGTTAATAAAAAGTGTAATGGCTGAAACCGGTCTCAATTTTTCGTAAATACCTTCCTGAACAAGGATCTGCAATTCTGCCGACTCGTATCGGATGGGTGTCCTAGGCAGAAGCTTTGACCCCTAAAGTGCATTCTGCCTGGGACACCCATCCGATACGAGTCAGCAGAATTGCAGATCCTATTTCAGGAAGGTATTTACAAAAAATTGAGACCGGTTCCAGCCATTACACTTTTTATTAACAAAACACCCCTGGGATCTTGGTCTATTAAGATCAAAGTCATGATAAAGACCAAGTTTTGTCCTAAAATAGTGCGCTCAGAAAATTTGGTAAAATTGCACAAATTGGACTCCTACAGTAGTTTCTGTTCTTATGTTTCAAAACATTAGGTGTGCTTCATGGAGCTTGGCTGAGTGTTTGCTTTTTGTCTATCGTTTACGATATATTTAGTTGGAAACTGCACGGAATACACTGTCTTTCTGGTTACTATATCTAATGGAAATTTATGTTTGAATAGTTTTCCATCATTAATTTTTTACCATTATGAGATTCCAATAGTTCCCAGAAATAGGCCTCAGTTAGGATTTGTTTTTAATCTCACGTTATCTTTGTTTGAAGTTAAGTCTGTTTCTGAATCTATTGATAAAAATATCAATAGATTTCCTTCGTAACTGTTTTGAGATTTCAGATTTGTTTCTAATCCTAAATTATTTCTGTTTCAGTTCTGAAAGGCAAAAAACTCCAGTTACCCGCCTAAGTTTGTTTCTCAAACAAATCGCCTCTCATCCTATCTATTGCCATTATTTAAACTAAATATCATTGAGTTTTCTTTCTGTAATTAAATCCTTGTTTGTATTTATTTGCTTGTATGTTAATTCTGAAATCTAGAGTTTTTTTTTTAATATTGTATAGAAAACGAATGGCATTGCAATGGTTTTAGAAGCAGTTACAGGCAAAGACTTGGGACAGGGGTCAGCAGGAAATGTTCTAAACTAAATATATGTCTTTTGAGACTTTGACTATTAAGAACTAAAGAATTGTCTCAAAAATTTTAATTCTTAGATTAATTTATCAAATTATGATATTTCTAAAAAAATTGTATTACATCTTAAAAATACTATGCATTTAGGTCTTCCGATGACGACCACGTCAATGTAGATGAAGAATTTGACGTTTCACTTCCACTGTAGGAGACATTTCCGGGGATGTACCACATCATGGATGAAAACACAATCCTCTACAAAACTGTTCAGTTTTGTGTTTTCATCCATGATGTGCTACATCTTCATCTACATTAACACGGTCATCACCTGGAGACCTAAATCTTTAAGACAATTACCACGGAATCCTACGCAATGTGTAAGTTATTTAGTTCATTTAAGTAAACTAAATCTTCAGGTAAAAGACTTCCATTCAACTTCTGTCTTTGTCAGTTTCTGCTTTCCTGCACACTACAATTGAGTAAATATATATATATTTATAAATACACATATACTTGAATAGTGACTTTTTTTGTGAAAATGGAAAAATTACTTGTTTTTGCATCAAAAATGCTAAATTAATAGTAAACAATTAAGAACAAGCTATTGTAAAGTAAATTTTTAAATAACCTTAAAACCCAAATTTTCCTGCATTAGAAGGATTTTATTATTGTAGATCAATAAAAAAGTGATAAATTGATGTGGTTTTGACTATAATTATTTTGATTATCCCTTAAAGGGTGCAGAGTTAACATGTCAAGTGCATGACATTGACGTTTGCCTGCATGACATGGATGTTGGCCTGCATGACATTGACCAGTCATTGTTTTCAAGTCACAAGCACATCTAGTTATCACTTTATATGAGATAATAATCCTAATTATTTATTTCTAAAAAAATATTTATTATTGATTTATTTGTTAATAAAACTTAATATAAAGTAGATTTTTACTAATAAACTAAGTGTATAAAGTCATTTTTGTATTCTTTTTTATCTTTTTATTTTGTATTGCTGATTTTTTTTGTAAGATCTGTTTGTGGTTGTGTGCATTATATTGGTTTGGTGAAATCAATGATAAAGAATTGATATTACCTAAACAATTATTATTTACTGGTTTGACTAAGGCACAGAGAAGAAGTCAGAAGTTCAAAGATGAATAATCAAGAGCCACCTAGGCAGAGTGTTTATTCAGTTACATTTATTTGGTTGCACCAACCAGTGTGGTGCATAAAACCTCAAGCTGCAAGGCACAAGGGACTTATTTGTGTTAGTTTGACTTACCGACAACTTTGGAAATACATACATTGACTTTTTATTGAGACTGGTGCTTTTTTGTATTTTAATTTTTGAATTTAATCATTTGTTGGTGATCTACATTAGGGAGGGGGGAGTCATTAAACTCATGGGTATATAAGTACATAGAGATCATCTCTATGATCCAATACAAATTAAAGTTGACGGTTAAATATTATAGCTATTACAATTAATACCCAGTCCTCATTCTTGTCTTGAATATATTTTAATAACATAAACTATCTAATCTTTTTTGTATTTATTATTTTTTTAAATGAATATTTATTTATTACAAGAATGATGTTATATTTATTACTAGATTTGTTATTTATTTGTTCAAAAATAATTTAAAGTATACAGTATTTATTTAGTTTTAAAGCAAATCTTAATCGTTGTTTAAGTTTTATATTATTTAAAAGTAATTGGTCTCAGATTTTTATTTAAAACAAATTAGTAATACCAACTAAACAACTTTTTAAAGTATTTTTTAAATATTATATTTGTAGTAAATGTAATTGTAAGCCCAGAACAATTTTAATTAAATAGTCATAAATAATGATAGTAATAAATAATCATCTTACACATCTAGGTGTTAAAAATGCAGATATCAAACTCTGCCAGCTTTCAGTGCTATCTAAATTACCTGTTTTGGCAAAGCCACAGGAGCAATATTTTTCTTACCTTTGGCAAAAAGCATGCAATTTTCTTATGGCACACTAGGTTTGTAAATAATTACTATAATGCCTCTAGTGTTGGCCTGAATTCAGGTTTAAACAAATGTGTGCTTACACTGTGTTAATCTATTGGATGTTTTTATAAAATATGTGTATATTTAGAGGAAGAGGGTTCTTAAAGTAAATACCTGAACACATCAATTATGACGTTAATTTGTATTTATATAGCTATGTATTATCTAGTATTCATGAGCACCTTTGCAATTCATTTTCGTGGACTTGTTTTAAAAATTGTATAAATAAATAAGCAATGATTGAAATTTACTTTTACAACTTACGAAGAGTAGCATTGATAAAGTGTTTTTTTCAGCATTCTGTATATGGTGGAGTAAAATAAATTTGCTGGATAAACAACCCCTAGGATAAACACTATGAGACTAAGGGGAGGGGGTTGGGCTAGTTTGCATTAGCTGAAGAACCACCTGATCAAAGTTTCTCTTAATTTATAATTTTTTTGAACTTCTAAGTAGCAATTCTAAAAATGAGAATTAGGTGGACATATATGTATTCAGTATACTATCCACTCGAAATTATTCAGTATACTATCGGAATTATTATGTAATTTTATATTAATTTGTAAATAATATTTTTGTTGTTTATGTTTTCATTGAGTATATATTGATTTTGAAATTATATATTGTAATTTTCCATTTTGATTATAATTATATTTCATTTAATGAAATAAATATAAAATTTTAGATTTTTTTTATTTATGTTATTTTTTACCCTTTTTTAATTTGAGCTGTTTTAAGTGTAGCGGGGTTGCCAACCGTTGAAAGCTCGTGGATCACTTCGAAATCCTACGGGGATCAACTTTAGCTACTTTATTTATACTAGTATAAAGTAAAGCTGCATTCTTTTCATAAGAAAAGAATGCAGAGCTCCAGTACATTTTTATTGGAGTTTATACAAAAAATGTACACATTTATGTATAAACCAAAATGTATAATGCAGTCGAGGTATCAAAATAACATATTAAGTAGGACTAAGCCAGCAGTATTTTTCAATACTGAATTTACCTTATTTGAGCTGCCAAAGTCTGCATTTCAGCATTTAGAGGAAATTAAATTTCCACTATCATCTGTGACCACTAATAGTAAGGAGACGCCTGCAATATTTCTCTTTAATTTAAGTAGGAATTTACAAAGTTGTATTCTGTTTCATAAAAAAATTATGTTTTGGGTAAAATATGGATTACAATTAATGGCATTTAGGAATTTTCCAAAGATGAGGCTACTTAGCCTGAAAAAGTCTGAATAATTGATTTATCTTTAAGTCTTTATTTTTATTATATGTTTTTATAACATTAGTTGTTTTGACAGAGATTTTGTAGTATATATTAAACATGATTAAGAATGAAAAAAACACACTTGAGTTTAAAATAATATTTTATTGTCAAACCACAATAGGTACATAAAAATTAGAAAACTGACCGGTTTCAACTATACATTAGTCATCGCCAGGGTACATTTATAAACTAGTGGGAGTTTATAAATGTACTCAGCTGTATTATGAGTTTATATTTGTACTCTGCTGTATTATGAGTTTATAAATGCACTCTGACGATGATTAATTTATAGTTGAAACCGGTCAGTTTTCTACTTTTTGTGGTTTGACAATTAAATATTTTTTTAAACTCAATTGTGTTTATTCATTCTTAACCATGTTATTATAACATTTAAATAGTTCTGTATACTACTGCATACTCCCTCAGACCACTTGATGAAAAACACTATAGATTTTCAATAAAATTTATTTCAATTTAGGTAATCCTCCCTACACTTTTAGCATCAAAGCCTACATACCTACCCACATAATAGAATTAAAGATTTTTTGAGGGTTTACATGTATAAAAAGAGTCTGCACTTGTATTGGCTGGATGTCTATATTCTAAGAGTGCAGCAGATCAGAGTTATTTGACTTAGCGGCACAACACTCCAATCCTCCCTACTTTAAGATCATGTCTGCCAACTCCACTTATTCTTTTTCTTTACTTCTCTTTTTTCTTGTCTATACCAGTAATGTACTGCCTGACAGTACTATCTTCAGTTGAATTGAATTGACTTTATCATTGTTTGGAGGGGGGGGGGGTCGGTTTCATAGAATTTTACTTAAATCTGAGAGAGACTGGTAACCTTTGTGAAAACACCCAGTAAGCCAAGCTTTAATTAAACTCTTAGAAGTTATCTATGTTACCATGTCATATTAACATCACACTTGAGTAAAATTCTAAATTCCTTATACTTTGACTTTTCCAACTAGTCTCCTCATATAAATCCATAAATCTTAAGTTGTGATATCCCACTATAAAATAATTTTTTAACAGTGGCTCGGCTCTGAGACCCAGAAAGCACATCACTTATAATTTAAATATGTTAGATATGTCAAGTGTCTTAGAAGCAAGGTGTGCAGACATGTGTCAGCCTAAGGTGTGGTTAGTGGGGCATTTGATAAGGTATAGATTCTACATCACAGCAGCTCATTACTCCCTTTCTCTTGGCACATCTATTTTGAAATATATTATATATATATATATATATATAATATATTATATATATATATATATATTGTATGTATGCATAAATATATGAGGATCCTAGCAATAAAAGACTGAGTATAAATAAAAAAGAAATGTTTGTCTTGAGTTTAATAAATTAAATAAAAACCTTCAATTTATTAAACATAATGAAATCAAAAATGTTTATCATAACAGTTCTATATTAAATATTACATGAAAGTAACCATAGCATCAAGTTTTAGTTATAAAAATGTTGGGACCAAATTTCATTACAACATATTGATTCTACACATATATACTAATTACTACCAACCTTACAAAAAAGTTTAAATAAAACCTTACAGACATAAGTAAACGGGATGGACAAAAGTTCTATTATCTAATACAGACAGTAGCACAAAACTCTAATGCTCTGCCAGTAAAACGTTAGATCTTACTATGATAGTGTTTGTATAGTACCCTGAACATAACACATATTGATTAAAAACACATACATTAAGGCTCTATACTTACACATTCAACTGTTATTCAGCAAAAAACTGCTGTCATTTTAACCTGATTTGTTTCAAATTTGGAACACTTATTATTCAGAGCACTCTGATTAGCCTTCAGTTAACAGAGGTTTCGAGACATATCGTCTAAAACTAGAAAAGAAGGAAAGCTAAGTAATATCAGTAATGCATCTTTCGAATTTCAAGTAAATCTAATAATCAGCACAGAGTCTATTTGCAGAATACGAAGAATTACAATTGTGATTGTTAGAGAGATTAGAGGCTCTGAGAGTAGGTAGTAAGCTAGATAAAGATTACCCCCACCTGTTGACAATATCTTCCCACCTAATCTGTACAGTATTTACCACCTTAATCTGGTCCCATTACTAATCTATTTACGATATTTTACATAAAAATGGATACTTTTCAAAAAACAAAGATAACAAAGATATCTTTACTTATGAAAATTAATTAATTAATTAGTAAGGCCATATATAAGCTGTGCATTTTAATTAAAAAACATAGGAAATACAAATAATTAATGAATCCCATGTTTCTTAATCAACCCACAGCAATAAGAAATATCACAGTAAAAAATTAAATTAATTTTCATTATTTTCTTTTATTAAATATATTTTTAATTCTTATTCGGACACAACATCAATAAAAATATTTATTAGTTTAAATGAAATAATTATTTCGGTTCTGAAAGTGGAATAAATATACAAAATTTATTCAGTATTTACTCGTTTCATTATTTTGTGTCATTAATATTTATGCAAGTCAGATAAGAGTGGTGGAATGATAATATGAAGGGTGATAATATATGAAGGGTGGAATGGTGAATAACTTATTATCTCGAATTAGACAACCACTAAAAGGATTTGATAAATTTTGAGTAAATTTTCTTTAAGAAAATTTTGCTTATTTATAAAAAAAAGAGTACCTCTGAAAAATGTCAACAGACACCTTAGAGGGATATATAAAATATAAACATTTTGTCACAACTGGATGTAAAAAAATTATAATTATTATTGTTATTAATATTCACAGAATTAAACTTTATTTATAATTTTTTTAAATAACAAAAAAAATAAGTTATAAGTAGAAATGTTTAAGAAGGCGGTGAGATAATTTCCTTCACTAGGTCATTTACCCTCTTAAATTCTTTCAACTTGGTCCTTCATGGATAAGTGGGCTGGATGTAGGAGTCGATCTCATAAAATATTTACACAAAATCCCATCTAAAATTATCTTTTAAGCAAAGCAATATCGGGTTTACTCTTGGCTTTATCATTTCAAAATGTTTTATAATTTTAAACATAAAAATTAACAACATCAAGGAGTCCAGACATTTTTCAAAAATATTTGAACTTACCACAGTTGTTAAGGATGGTATTAAAGAGAACACTACTTGAGATTGTGTAACACTTATTCCTATGCTACTAACTTAGCAATAAGTCTTACTCAACCAAAGTATTCCATTGAATTGCTTTAAATCAGAATCAAAAACACTAAAATCTATCTGTCAGTGACTTTAAAGTTAATACAAGAACCTGTTGAATCATTATCTTTACAAAATTTTAATCAGAACTTAATTTATTTCCAAATTTTATTAATATCAAAATGAGTATAGAAAAATTCTATCATAACCAAAATAATTATCACATAATCAAAAATATAAAAATAATCAAATATTCTACATGATTCTACACTCTACTCCAGAGGTATTTCTTCATAATATAGAAGCGAGAATGATAAGAGTATTATCAGTCAAATCAAAAGTGTAAGGGTTTAGGTATGTAAAAAAAATTAAAACAGGAAAATCTAATCTATTATTCCTTGTTACGCACTCAAATTAACATTTTTGATTTTCTTCTCAAATACTAAAAGAGAATAGTTTTGATTATTTTTTTATTTTAAAAACTAAATTAAATTTTATTTTAAACATCAAACAATAAAATCCATTCCATATAAGCTGTACAATAGTTGTATTTTTGCCCTGCCACATTATTAGGCTTGTTAGATCCATCCAGTGATTTCATCAATAGAAGTCAATTTATATGAAAAAGACCATTTTAAGGAAAGCGTGATTGGAAAAACTTTTGGTGATGGAACCCCAAACTTTCCTCATGAGCTTGTAGTTTATTTTTCACATTTAGTGGAGGCTAAACTGTTTTTAGTGAATTTTTATTCTTCAAATACAGAATGGACTGCAAGTAAATAAAGAGAAAAATGCAATTTATAAAAATTTAAGAATTACTTTAAAAATACACCTAACAATGAAATTTTAATTAATATGGTCATTTTTATGCTATCAATACATAAAATTAAAAAATAAAATTTTAACCATAACATTATAATAATTTTGGAAGAGTAAGTTCAGTAAAATGAGTAAACAATCAAAATTCACTCGTAGAGCTGGTTCTTTTAATTCGTTGAAAAAACAAAATGGTACCCAATTTCATGTTGCTATGAACTAAGTAAAAAATTTAGTATAACCCCTATAGGTTTGGGTTGGGTTCTTACAGAGAAATGTTTTAGAGCAGATCAGCTATAGTTTTTAAAATAATTTTGCTGATCGTGCAGGGGTGCCACTAGCAAGATGTGACTGGTTTTAATTTTTCCCTCTATCTTTTATCAGTATGAAGCTATCAGAAATAAAATCTTTAGTATATAAAATATAACAAACAATGAACAATAAACAAAAATAAAGCAATGCGATCAGTTGATTATTAATAGGTAGCCAGACAGAGAGAGAGAGAGAGAGAGGAGGGGGGACTCATTTTAACTTATTAATGAGTTCCTAGTGGAGTCAAGTACAGAGGGCACATAGCTGGGCCCATCTTACTAACTCCCTTACACAAGCAAAATAGCATTCAAGAGTCACTTAAGCAAACACTCTCCTGACCAGGAATCCTGATAAAGCTTATGAATCACAGATTAATTTAATTTTTTCAATTTAAATACACCGGTCTCCAAAATGCATTTTGAATGAATCAATTAAACAAAAAGCGATTGTTGACAGCTTTCAACCAAATAATTAATTATCGTTAATTAAATAGCTCTTAGTGGGTTTCCAAAAGAGAAATACCTAATGAGATTTCTATTTATTATTCATTGCTTCAATGAAAAATTAATGCAGCGTCTTACAACAGATTATTCCATAAAAATAAAAAATAAAATAAAATCACAGTTATGTAGTTTTTTCATAATTTTATGTTTTTGTAGATAAAAAAGCAAAGTATGAAAAAAATAAGGAGGGTTACTAAATTTATGTGGTGGTGCTCGAAGTCATAGCTTCGTGGAGGGCTACTTGTAGCTCAGACGACAGCTGTGATATGCACACTTGGAAAACATCGGAACTGGCTGTCTGTAGGGTTCTCATGATGTTAGCTATGCGGGATATTACTTTCGTATCTTCTAGAGCCTCACGTGCAAAAGCTTCAGCAAAAATAGCGACTAAGCGTGGAAGATTTGATGAATTCGCACCGAGAACAGTCGTGTTATTGGATTCTATTAAATCACAAAGATATCCGTAAACATGAGGAGCTTCGTCTTTATCTTCCCAAACTGGTAACCATGACAACCAATATTGTAAAACTTCTTCGACATTTATATTAGAACTGTTATATTTTAAAATTTTAGTAACGGCAGATATAGCGTTTTCAGTCGCATTTATATTTTCATCGGATCGACAATCGGGATCGCTAATTACTTTACCTAAGAGTGGAACAGCTTCGGCACAGTTAGCAGCGAACGCAGGACCTCCGTTCATAGCTAGTGTACCACAACCGTAGGCAGCTGCCTGTCGCACAGAAGGACTCTTATCAGTAACTCCTTCTATAATGGGTCTTAAAAAGTATTGTTGATATTTTACACAAGCTGGTCCTCCATACTCTATAACATCATCGAAAACACACAGGCTCCACTGTCTGTCTGATGTCGTCATGTCGGAACTCAACATTTTCACGAAATGACCCAAAAGCTGATCAAAGTAAGGATAGAAATCTTCTCTGTAAGTGACAAATAAGGCATGCAGAATATCGGCTACTTTACCGACAGTGTAGTTATCATCTGAGTCTTCATCTTTCAATTCCTCCTCGACTACTTCATCATAATCCTCATCTTTACGTTTGTCCAGTCTCTCCATAGCTCTTTCAAAATGTTGAGTAAGAATAGTACTTAAAACTTTCAGAAGTTCAGCCATTGCTTCTTCTGTCAGACATCCTTTACCGAGGGTTTCGATACAACTAGCAAGCGATGCCATATGTTCGTGTTTTACTTCAGTCTCAGGATCTGTTTCTATAGCTTTAATCAATTCAGGGTACATGTACTGCCACATACCGCTAACAAACTGCTCTCCTTTAGGGCTAGCACACTGTAGCAAGTACGGTAGACTCTGGGCAGCAGCAACTCTTACTTGATCGTGGAAATAAAATTTTAACATTGGAACCATTAATTTAACAACAGGTTCGGCATATTCACAAAATCCTTCTTTGAGTTCTGATGCGTAGCACACTAACATATCGCAAGCCGATGCTTTATCCTCAATACCAGCTGTTCTGATGCCAAAATTTTGTTGCTCCCCAAGACTAACAAACTGCCAGTCATCTTCTCCATTTACGTCTTCCAAGTCTTCGGTGTCGATCAAAGCAACTTCTGGTTTCAAACTGGCTGCTTTCATAACAGGACCAATGACTAAAGGTAGGTACTGCTCAAACTGCCTACCTAGGATCTTACAGATCCTGGCCCAGGCAGATATTAGATAAGAAGTTTGAGGATCATCATCCGGAAGATCACCTTCGTGTGTTTTCAATAATAAATCCATGATCTCAGTAGCATCCTTAATGAACTTCTCTTTACCCACTGCTAACCCAATTAGACTGACACACTCAATAGTTTTGCCTCTTAACAATTTTAACTCGGCAGTGTTGGCATTTTCAATGATATATTTAAGACACGGCATGAGTCTATCATAATAAGCAATAAATTGCTCTTCTGATGTATCAGCAACAGAAGCAATAGTAGTGACAACTTGCTCCAGAACAAGCTTAGTTCCCCTCTCGACTAACTCTTTAAATTTAGTACTCAATACACCTTCTAGTTTAGCCATTATTTCATTTAAATAAGGTACCAAAATATTTTTAGGACAATCTTCGCTAAAATTAACTAAAGCTGCTCCGGCATGGGCTTGTACACGAGGGTTAGCGTAATCGTCCAAAACCATTAATAAACCTGGAATGACTTTGTCATGAAAACGTTTTTCAAAAGACGGTGCGAAATCGGATGACATTTGACCTATAGTGTTACAAGCAGCGTACCTGACACGGGGATGTTTGTCATTAAGGAACACCAAGATACCTTGCATTAGTTGGGGTAAGACTGCATCCATCTGCTTGTTACAGCCTTCTCCGACGGCAGATAGAGCCATTAGAGCTGCGTGTCTGTACTTCCAATCTTCATGGTTTAACATATCAGAAATATTTTGTAAAATTGGAGGTAAAATAGTTTTACCTCCTAAACCACAAGCTAATCTGTCTAACGCTGTTTCAGCTACTACGTTATTACTATCTGATTCATCAACAGGTAGTTCGTCAGAGATACTCCAGTCCGGCACGTCATCTAAATCTGTCAACATTTTGAGTACTAGAGGTATAAGAGCAGGGATAAAAGACGCAGCTTCTTTTCTCATCATAGCAGCTGCATTTTCACTTAAAGTAACTAAAACTTCTAAAGCTAAATGTTTCCAAGAATCCTCAGTGTCCTCACTCGTCATGACACCCATACACATAGGAATGATATTGCGTAACTGTGGACGCAAATACTTAGGAGTGCCTTCAGCTAAATCAATTAAACATTTCAAAATTGCATCGTCATCATTCTGTTCGATACTCTCAGCAATAATGCGAACCATAGCAGGAAGTAAATCATTAAAATGCTTTTGTATTGGATCTTCCTTGTCGTGAATGAGTATGAAAGCACTAAGAGCTCTGACTGCTTGAAAACGAACGCTAAAACTGTTTGTATCGTTCAATGACTGATGCAACATTTGTTTAATGACATCCATGTAATTCATCTGTTGGTTGCCGAATATACCAGGGACGGAAGCAAACATTCTCAGGGCACACTCTCTCAGTATCGGTAACTCGGATTGAGTGCACTGGAACAAGAATTGTAGGAATTCAGGCCAGGTGTTGTTTCCGTCGTCATCTATACAATTTCTAGCCAACTCAGCAATGACTTCACAGCTCTTATTGCGAAGGCCGTCGCTCTGTTCGGCTTGTAACATGGATAAGAAACGAGTTTTAAGATCGGCTTGAGCTTCTGCTGATAGTTTAGGAAAGAAATCCATGAATTCGACACTGATGAGCCGTCTGAGAAGGACGGCAGCGAGATTTCGCTCCTCGTCCCTGTACATAGCATTAGGAACAACATTTAATAAAAATACCACTTTCTGTTCTACAGGAAGATCTCCGTACGCCTTCTCAGCCTGGGTACGAACGTCGTTATCTTCACTCAGTAGAGATGTCAAAATCTGTTGAAATTGTTGGTCTGCCGCCATGATGTTCGGGCCTCGTTAAGCGCGCCAAGAAAAACCCAAAATAAACACTAAAAAATATTACTCTCTCACAAAAAAAACTTCTAAATACAACCTAGACTTGATATTGAATCGATTTAAATAAAAAATAAAACCATTCTTAACTCGATAACTTAAAACAAATAATTAAACTCGCGAAAGTAAAAAATAAGATGTGCTGAGAGCGAGCTATAACCACAAAAGGAACCTTCCTCCCTCAAAAATACGTCATGTGATTTGTCCTACCAACAAAACGACACGAAATAATACCACTTTTCCCGCCTATTTGAACATATTTCCCGCCATTTAACTAGTGTACTTTGAAAGGTATCATTTTAGATGGTTGAAATGAAGTTCAGTTCAAGGTTAGTAAAGTGCATAAAGCCTGTGCAAGAGAACTACAGATCAAGTCATTACTATCTGATACAGAACTGCAGCATAGGGCAGAGATATCATTATTAGAGAGTAGGGTTGACAGGCATCGCGACTTCGGCAGGACAGTCCCGATATTGACTCCTTCGTCCTGCTCAAATTTAAAATCCCGCCGAAACTATTAACGTCCTGATATTACCCATTTTAATTATTCTATTTATAAAATACAGAACATGCAAGCATTATTTGTCTGTAATATTATATTGCTAAAAAGCAGCAACTCTGAAGGAAGGAATTTATATTTTAAAAACCAAATATAATTTCGATATTTTTACTTTTCCTCATTTATATCGTAGGTATATAGGAAAAGTATTATGCTAGAAAACAATTAGAAACCAGGATGTCACCGAAATTATCAGTTTCAGGTGTTTTTAAGACCTTCTAAGCGGTTTTTACAAAGTCTGTATGTGTGTGTGTGTGTGTCTGTCATCATCGTAGCTCAGTGTATTTATGCTAGAGAGTTGATAAATACGCTGTAGTTGTGTTATCCGGAAAATAATTTGTTTATGACGTCATTAACCCACAATAATGACTCAGCTAAAATTACGAAAAATCATAAAACGCGGAAAAATGATGCGATCAGATTGAGATTTGGCACGCATGTAGCTATAAAGTCAAAGTATCTGTAGAATCGAAGAGTTGACTTTATGAAGAATTGCATTTGGTTATGCTCTAATATTTGCGTGTGCAAAAAAGGTGTAAAGTGATATTTATTGCGTTGGTAGTTTATTATTGCTTTACTTCGTTCATAAATAAGTTTCTACAGGACTTATTAATGAAGGGATCATAGGACTTATTATCATAGGAAATATAAGTACTTAGTTTCTAAGGAATCATTCTTTATAGGTGAGTTTAATAAATGGACTACTCCCTAGAGATATATACTTGAGGGGGCATAGCCTATCTAAATACATTGAGAGGCCTCAAACGTCTTTTAGAGGCTCTCTAGGGCTCTGTGTAATCTCAGTGAAACCTCCTCCAAGAGTGAGTTAAGGTTATAATAAATCAATTGATTTCAATTTCCCGCACATTGTTTGTGTTCTGATTAGTATTTTTAACGTTTTACTAAATAAGTTATTGTAATTTTGTACTGATTATTTGTTTATACTTGTAAGCGAAGGTGGCCAGGTTACTTTATCCATGTTTCAAAATTTAACTTATTGGGCCCCTCTAGTAATAATATTTCTATGGACTACTCCCCTTCCCCAATTCCCCCGCTTACCAGATTTGTCCCGCTCGATCTTTGCTGAAATGGTTTAGTACACTGAAATGGTTTAGTACATCTGTTAAATAAACTATTTCAAGCTGCGTAAAGATCAAGTTGTATAGTGAAGAGAAGGCTAAAACGGCAAGGGAGTGATGTAGCGGTGTTTTGTTAAATATTTAATAAAAATGTAAATTATTACATAAATAATGTCGCTATGTTGAAGTGGGCGAAGAACCCATTTTTTATATCTTTAATTAGTTTTAATTTTGCAAGTTAATTTAAGACTGAATGAAGTGTATGGAAGGAAGATGATTTGGTTGGTAGCCTTGAAATTCCTTGTATTAAAGTGTCTCGTCTATTAGGCTATTATGATGGCGAATATGTGTATGACAAGTTACACGACACATGTACGTGACAGAATTGTGTACTCACAAACAATTACTTGCTACACTAGTTTCATTTTCTGCCACGCATTTGCATTCATCACTTACTGCGATGTCATAGCGTATTTAACAGGCAGTGCTGTCCGACTCCCAGGCTTTTGTCTCATTTATGTTCTGTGAATATACTTCTATAACGCCGTCGGATAAAACTATTCAAATCACCACAGCTTTTAACTTCTTCACATAAAACCGAAAGTGTACAGAGAAAAGTATTGTGTTTGCACTTATAATTATCGGTTTTAGGTGTTTTGAAGACCTCCCATGTGGTTTTAACCAGGTTGCCTGTCTGTAGGTATGTGTGTGTTATTACCGTAGAGCGTTTTGTTTATTTTCCCCACAGTGTTTATGCTAGAAAGATGGAACTATAGAATATGGAACTATAACAGAGAGAGAGAGAGGCCATTACACAATAAAAACGTTCGTCAATTTAAAGAGTATGTGAAACAATATGTGGAGCCAGGCTCTCTCTCTTACCTTTCATTATGTCTCTTTATCATCACAATCTTTATTTTTTTAATAAATTAAAAATCCTTCGAAGATAAAATTTGTCGTAAAAGCAAAATATATGATAACAATATGGAGAAGAAAAACGACAAATAACTTAGATCATCTCGTTGCTATCTCATACTTACTATTTAGCGCAGTTATAAAGAAAATGACGCTAATAGCGTTTTCGGCATGAAAACGTTTGTATTATTACTTTTCCTTATTTATACCGGGAGTATATATAGGAAAAGTATTGTGTTGGCAGAAACTCCGAAACCGGGATCCGTTTGAGGCCTTTTTAAGACCTCCTAAGTAGTTTTTTCAAAGTTGTCAGTCTGTGTGTGTGTGTGTGTGTGTGTGTGTGTGTGTGTATGTATGTGAGAGTAAGTGTATATTTTGACTATCTGAGGAGGACCGAAGCGAGTAGGAAGAAATGTTGGAGTATAAATTTAACGACTTGTACATTATGAGGACGAGCGAAGCAAGTCCGAAGTAGGGAGGATGAGCGTAGCGAATACGATGTGATGAAAAAAGTTCCGGGGTACCCTGTACCCGATATTTAGCAAATTTTTAAAGAAAAAATGAGCTTATGAGATTGGGGTCATACAACAACCATGTACAGGGCCGACGTTGGTGAGCGGCTAAATGGCCGAAGGCCCCGTGTTTTCAACTGAGCCAGCATGGTTAAAGCAGTAAAAGTGTCTAACCACACACCTTAAACTTGATTTCCAGCGAGGTTGAAGTCATTTGGGGTCTAATCACACCCCTTAGAGGTGGTTGCCAGCATGGTTGCGTGGTTAAAGCCACTAGGGGTCTAACCACACCCTTCAGTCCTGGTTACCAGCGTGGTTGAAGCCACTAGGGGTCTAAGCAAACCTCATGGACCGGGGAGTTATCGAGAGGTTACAACCAGTACTTCGAAACTACAGTATACTTAAGTTTATGAATGCTTAATAAATTAATAGCATAATGAATAGATACCGCAGAGATATATCGATCCTACTATATATCGAGTCAACAAAGGTCGGTAGCCAGCCAAACCTTGTAGGGGCGGTGGCAAACCTTATCAAATCTTATGCATTAGCATTTGACAGCTGATGCTTATAGGAGAGATGATTGGACTGCTGCTGCCAAGTGGAGAGACGATTGGACAGATGCTGCCAAGTGGAGAGATGATTGGGACAGCTGCTGCCAAGTGGAGAGATGATTGGACAGCTGATCCCAAGAGGAGAGATGATTAAGACTTATGGAAAAGATTCCTAGCAAACTGCATTGCCCAAAACTGGCAATTCAATTTTTCTTAAAATTAGCAGTTCATCTGTAGTCTTAAGTAAAATATTCTACTGATAAAAAATTTTAATTCGATTAATGGAATCAAAATATATTATTTGATAATATATAGAGTTATCGTCAAAATTAGATTAACTGAGATTGAAATCGCAACCACTACCACCTGAGGTGGTTGCCATAGAGGTAATCGAGCTCTAAACGAGCATTATTATTAATAGTTTAGCAGAAATTGAAAGATCCGCTATAGATTCAAAATTAATGATAAATATAGTCATTATTATAGAGTATAATTTTTACGATAAAAGGTTGAGTAAATTTCTGCGAAATCGGCCCACGCTTCTAAAAAGCTTGAGGCGAGGGAATAGTCAGCGATTAAAATTACTCCATTCGATGACCTTTTGCGAACGACATCAATGGACAATGTCTCGGACTTTACGTAGATCCAAGTAGTGGGGAATTTGCTTCTCTAGACCGACAGAGTGGGGAAGCATAACAAAGTAAGCGCAACATCGCATTCAGTCAGTCATTCGGTTCAGTCGGTTATTATGTCTCGTTTAGTATTATTAGTTTTAGTTTACGCCGGTAATGCCGGTAGATCTCAAAATGTCGGACGATCTGAGAACGGCCGACAGTTGGCATTTAACCAGTTGTTCCCGGAACAATTAGAACAGCAGCAGATACAAATACAGCAGAATCAAATACATAATGATATTAATAATCTTATGCTGAGATTACAGGTGCTTATATTTGTAAATATCTGATCATAATATATGATCACCATTATACTCCCAGGGTTTCCGTAGTTATCGTCTTACAGGTTATGGTATTCCAATAGCATTGCCGCGGTGTATGAGTTGGTGATTGATACGACGTTTTATTTCTACTAAAGGAGACATCTTCAGAAATGTAAAACATTCCATCATTGATGGAAACACAGTGCTCTGTAAAATTGATCTAAGTTCAGTTTTGTATTTTCATTCATGGTATTCATTCATACATCCCTAAAGATGCCTCTCTCAGAAAGCTGACAGCTGAATGAGTGGCAACTAAATGAAAGTCGACAAGGTATCATCTGAGTTGTCTATCTGGAATTATCACTATCATGTGCCAGAAAATATATTAAAATTGCTCAGTTTTAATTTATACCTTAGATTGAATGAACGATTATGAAAACATTTTAATTATTTAATAATTATTTAATGGCAAACCTAAGTTTAATTAGGTTAGAGATTCTTTATTATAGAGATATTATTACTAGAAGGGCTCTATAGGTTAAATTGTAAAACATGGAAAAGAAACTGACCACTTTCGATTATAAATATAATCAAATAATCAGTACAAAATTATAATAATTTATATAGGAGAAAGTTAATCATACAAATCAAAACACAAACAATGTACGGGAAGACAAAATCAATTGATTTATTATAACCTTAACTCACTCTTAAAGGAGGTTTTAATGAGGTTACACAGAGCCCCTGAGAGCCCCAAAAAGATGTTTCAGGCTTCTCAATCTATTGAGATAGGCTATGCTTCCTCTAATATATACCTCTATAGTCTTTATGGAAGTTAAATCTTTTATAGCTACAAATATAGAATTAAAGCTGTTCTCTTTAAGGTAATTACATAAATATTGCCATGCGGCAAATTGACATAAAGCGGCTATCAAGATATTCTCTATTCAGTCAATTGCCAGTTTCTGAATATATTTTTCCCAGTAGCCACTTTCTGGATATATTTCCGAGAAGGTATTATATTTGAATTTTTTGGTTCAGACTAAGACACAGAAGGAAATTCTTCACAACGAAAACTTCCAAAAATGTAAACAAAATTTATCTTCTAATTTAAATTTTTGGAACGTAAAATGGTTCAAAAGGTGTCAGAGAAATGGTTTTTTCCAAAGGCGATTCTTTTTTTCCAAAGGAAATCCACTGACAAATAGAGTATAGAGGCAGCGGTACTTAAAATACAATTCTAAATGAACAAATTAAGCACTGACCCAATTTATAATTTATTAAACGAAGTTAGACATTTTAAATTTGTTAGTAAAGGACAATATTGTGCCACATGACAACAATGATTATTTTCATTAACTTTAAAATAAACGCAAAGTAACAGTTTTCAATTTGCATTACTAAATGAGATATTGGGAAATTAGGAACGGGTATCTGTTTCTATGTTAGATGTGAAAGAAAATTTATATATAGTTTGGAAAATATGCAATACGTAAATTAGACTTAGATGTTTAATGCTTAATGACTGACAATGGACAATATTTTAAAGTTGTAAATATTGTTACTGAATATTTACAATTTATTTTATATTTATTATAGTAAACTATCAAAAAGAGCCTTTTGACTATTAAAAAAAGAAGTTCTATCGCGGTGGTCCGCATGTCGGGCGAATTTTTGATTGCGTGTTTCCGTGTTTAGCAAACCATTTCTTGTTTAAGGTTCCGTTTTATGATTTATAACTTAGGCAGTAACTCATTTATTACAAGCACTAATTGTAACTCATTTTGTCTGTATATTCAAAGGAAATGCGTATATTATCCTGTTATATAAAACTATGCCTTTAAAATTAGCAGTGCGCAATAGTTTAAAGCTTAGTTAAGTTAGTTCGTGTTAATCTTTAAAGGTTTTAGGGCATTTGCGTTTTTCGACCTTTTGGTCGCTTTAAGTGGTCATATGGGCTCCAAAAACATTGAAAACACCGCCCTATTTGAAATTTATTTTTCTTTGACCGTAGTTTTCGTTATTGGTAATTTACCAAAATCGCCAACATTTTGCTGACTCAGCAAGTTTAATTTTTGTGCCAAGTTTTATATATTTTAAGTTTAAGTTTTATATTTTTAGTTTAATATATTTATAAAATATATTAATTCGTTCGAAAATATCATTTTTGCAAGATAATGTTTAGAAATACACACACACTCTGAAACGGATGACGCTTATCCCAGCAGCGAATTTTTTCCAAAAGAAAATCGCTAAAAAAGAACTGTGACTATGTCATGTTAGATAGACATTTGATGGTGTTAAAATTAACTAAACTAAGCTCTAAAGGGGCGGCCCAATTCATTGGTAGGAAAATTTTGTAGTTCAACCCTACTGTAACAATTTTACCTTCATTATCTTTGGGCCCCTGACTACTGGACCACTTTTGGTGCCATTGCTTTGCGGATCCTGGCACATAGTTACGCCTTGGGTAGAATGTTAAGTAATCAGGACCATATTAAAATTTGGATTGAGTTATAATAGGGTAAATATTTTGTAAGTTGACACGTTTTACTAGTAGCAAGTCGCGATAAGAGAGATTATTTGACTCCAATAAGCTTCCGGACACAACATAGGCCAACTGATGAGCTACCGAGTAGAGCAGGCAAGGGCTGCACTAGGCTTTTTTTAAATTTAGGTGGTCACATTCTTTTTCCAATTATCAGCATGATGAAATTTTGGCACTATATCTAGCTTCTAGTGACATCTTAAGTAGTACCCGGCTAATGGCAACTAAATAACAACAAAGACCGTATTCAGTTAAATAAATCTACTAGGTTGCCAATACTTACCTTATAGTGGCATTTCCCTACTCTATTATTGTATTTAATTAGATAAAAATTGACCCAAGCTGATTGAGTTGTATTAAGTTTTATCTCACCAGTCCCACTCTAGCATAAACACTAGTTCATAGTGGGAGCTACGATGATAACACATTACACAAACCTCGGTAGAGACCGTCTAGGAGATCTTAAAAAATTCTGGCGCGGTGGTCCGCATGTCGGGCGAATTTCCTTTGGATGCGTGTTTCCGTGCTAAACAACCCATTTCTTACTTATGCAAGAACCATGACCATTGCGTGGTTCCGATTCATGCTTTAGAACCTAAGCAGTTACTCAATTGTCAAGCACTGCTCGTAACTCATTTTGTCTGTATTTTCCAAAGGAAATGCGCATAATTATCTAGTTGGTTGTACAAAACTATGCCTCTAAAATTAGAAGTACGCACTAATATTTGCACTAGTTTAAAGCTTAGTTACTTATCTTTAAGCTTAGTCAGTTATCTTTAAAGGTTTAAGCGCATTTCCTTTGGAAAATACAGACAAAATGAGTTACGAGCAGTGCTTGACAATTGAGTAACTGCTTAGGTACTAAAGCATGAACCGGAACCACGCAATGGTCATGGTTCTTGCTTATGGAAGAAATGGGTTGTTTAGCACGGAAACACGCATTCTAAATGAAATTCGCCCGACAGCAGACCACCGCGCCGGAATCATTTATTTAGTAGTTGTAAACTTATATAATGTAAAAAGCACGGAAACACGCATCCAAAGGAATTCGCCCGACATGCGGACCACCGCGCCAGAACTATTTTCTAGTTGTAAACTTGTATTAGGTAAAAAAAACGACAAAAAATTATCGTTCCTTCTAGGATTTGAACCTAGGTACTCTGAGTTAGTCACTTAGAGCAGTCGTATCGACTTTGGACCGGTTTCATTAGATTCAGCGCCCAAAAATACATAGAAAACGACACCCTACTCGAAATTTATTTTTTATCGACCTAAATTTTGGTTTTTGGTCATTTACAATGGTTTTTTCGACTTTTTGGTTACTATAAGTAGTTGTATCGACTTCGGACCGGTTTTTTTCGATTCAGCGCCCAAAAATACATAGAAAACGACACCCTACTCGAAATTTATATATTATCGACCTAAATTTTGGTTTTTAGTCATTTACAATGGTTTTTTCGACTTTTTGGTCACTTAAAGTGGTCGTATCGACTTTGGTTTTATTTGATTCAGCGCCTCAAAAAACATAAATATTGACCTTTTTCGCGGCAAAAAATATTAACCCTGAATTTTGCCGATTTTTTGAAAATTTCGCGGACTCAGCAAACCGGGTTAATGACGTCACAAAAACCTGGTTTTCAATAGGGTTCGTGTCCTCTCGAAGGTTGATTTTTGTAAGTTTGGTTAAAAAATATTAATCCGTTTGAAAGATAGTGTTTACAAGAAAGTGTCTAGAAATACATACATACATACATACATACATATATATATATATATATATATAATATATATATATATATATATATAAAGTCTCGAAACGTATTTTTTCGTCATTAGGGACCTCTGAAACGGATTTGGGTCGTGGTCCGAGGTTCGAATTCCGCCATGACGCTTATCCCATTAGCCGAATTTCCAATGGAAATTCGCTAAAAAAGATGAAAAGTTAGTTCATGTAAAATCTCGGTTTCGGATTGCTATTGCAAAAGCCTATATTTTTCTTCCTTCAATAATCTCCTTCTCAACAGATAACTGAGCAGTGGAGTAAACACAGCTAACAAATAACAACACCAAAATCTCTCCACAAAACCTTTATTAAAACCAGAGCCGGCTTTCGACCTCACGATCATTATCAGTGCCTATCCAACAAATATTAAAGAAATGAACTAAAATACATAATATAATATAGTAAAAATATAAAAAGTACGTAATAAAAAAGATAAACTTAAAAATAAAAAATAAATAAATTAGAGGTGTCAAAAAATAAAAAGTTAAAAGTTAAAATACATAAAACATCACAATAAAATATAGAATTACCGGAGAGTTGAAGAAGGAGAATCATAGTCTGACTTTTTAGGCAGAGTCATATAGCGGACTGGCGGGCGGGGCGCGTAAACCAGAGGCCTAACAACAACAGACGTACTCCCACTTGCTCCTTTCTTGTTCAGCGCTTTATCACCATTCTCTTCAACATTACGAAGTAGAACTTCGTAACTTCTGACACCTCTAATTTATTTATTTTTTATTTTTAAGTTTATCTTTATTATTACGTACTTTTTATATTTTTACTATATTATATTATGTATTTTTAGTTCATTTCTTTAATATTTGTTGGATAGGCACTGATGATGATCGTGAGGTCGAAAGCCGGCTCTGGTTTTAATAAAGGTTTTGTGGAGAGATTTTGGTGTTGTTATTTGTTAAATCTCCTTCTCATTTTTTTGTTGAAAATTCGCTAAAAATAATTTGCTATTGAGGAGAACAACTACAAAAGAATTTATTATGATTGAAGACGTACAATACTGGAATGGGATCAATACTGCCTGCATTGCTAATTCTTTTAATGACTTGCAGACCAATTTTACATAAATTACGATGCAAATTTTTTTCCCCTTCTTACCTGCCCGTTATCATATCAAGTAGTCTAATCAAGTACAAACTTCTGGTACACTAAACCAGCTTATCTAAGTCTGATGTGCTCTAGCTATAGTCTACCATAAGTTTATTGTTGTAGGTAGGAAAATGCAAACAGGTGAACTCTTAGGTGAGTTGAGTCATAGCTGTTATGGTGAACCCTCATTAATATGGGAGGACTTTCTTTTTAAAGGCCTTAAGATAATGTTTATGTTTAATATAATAAGGCATTACAACTCTGTCGCTAAATTATGAATTGAAATGTAACAAGACAAAGTAATTAATAAATTAAACAGGTTATCCACAATTAGTCTGCAGGTTAGCTATTCAATGTTATTCACTGGGTAGCTAAACCCTGTCCAAAAATATAGTGAATTTTACTCGCTGTATTGCGGGTCAATCTAAGTAGACACCACAACACTGTACTGTTTGCTGTTATGCCGATAATTTATAAACTCCACTTAATCAAAACTCTTTATGAGGATGAGTGTAACAGCTTTTTCCATTTGCTTCTCCCCTTTTATACAGGGGAACCATCACTAGTTTTAAGTAAAAAAAAAACACACAGTCCAATCTTAGGGTCGTACCTCAAGGGATCACATAAATATGTACTGTCAGCTCAGATTTAAATTGAATTAAATGTTGATTTGCGAATAATAAAATAGAACTTTAATTTCAATTTCTTGACGGAAACAAATACCATGCACTGCAAAATCATTAATTTTTCAACGACTAGGATTTTAACTATTAAGATTCCATTGAAATTGCAGGAGACATCCGAGGGCGGGAGGCAAGCCATAAACAGCCATATTGATGTTTTACGAAATCAACTGCAAGAAATGCAGCAACGACAGATCCAGCTGCAGAACCAAATTCAGAGGAGGTTGACAACAAATGACTTTGATTTCAATATCAACGAGGTTAACACTAACAGGTTGTCGCAGCCTTTTGATAATATTCCGGTCACTCCGATACCTGATTCTACTCAACAGCAACCTGTTACAAGAATTGTTAATCAGCAACAGTCAGTTGCTCCTCAACAGCAACCGAGGCCTCAACAGCAACCGAGGCCTCAACAGCAACCAAGGCCTCAGCAGCAACAAAACTTTCAACAGCCACCCAAGCCGCAGCAACAAGCACCGCCACAGCAGAATTTTCAAACGCAAGGTAAGTTTGTATTAATACGGTCTGCACCTTAGATCACTCCGCCATTTTGGAACTTGCGGTTTTGGTTGTTACCAAATTTGCGGCGAGATTTCAAACGTTATTATAGTAGTACACATAGTTATAATCAGTCGACAGCGTGGGATAATAATACAAGGAAACCAATGACATTAGTCCTGGATGTTAATAACCACGCCTACAATTTCATATCAGGCAAAGCTCATTGGTTCCTTAACCATATTTTCTCACGCTTTCAAGTGATTATAACCATATATAATACCATTAGAAACGTTATTAGTGTTGTGCTTGCGTATTATAATCTTTAAACACGGATCTTTTCTACTAGATGTAAAAATAACTGTAAAATTATTCACTGATGTAAAATTCACACGTGATGATTCGGTATTTAATAAATTTAGCATGCCCATCTGCCACTGGAGATACCACTAGATGCTAGTAGCATCTGCGTCGAAAGCGGGTGCGCAAAATGATAAAAACAGCATCTGATCTTGTGGCAGGCCCAGCTTAGGAGCAGAGGCTGGAGTGGATGAAACAGACACTTTGGATAAACGCTAGTTAATCTCAAATAGTTGACTCGCACTTGCTAGAGGCATTTGCTATTGGTAGCGTGCTGTTTCTCATAAGCTAATGCTTCATACAATGTTGCAGATATCTGCCAGCTAGAGAACGGTGACAGGGGAACATGCAAGCCGTTAATCCAGTGCCTCTCCTTCTACGCTGACGTTCCTGAGTTAAGAAGAAGACCTTGTGATCTTGGTAATCAGCAGAAAGGAGTCTGCTGTCCTCCTTCCAAACCCCAAGGTACTTTATCATATCATTAGACTATAAGTATTATTTCATTTTAGAATTTAGCTTTGCAGAGCTCTGTACTATAGTACTTACTACATTAAGTTCTAGTAGAAGTAGTTGTGGGAGAACATTTGGTCCTCAATTCGCATGGAAGCCATACTTCCGGCAATCACGTATCTTTTACACGGGGGATCCGATTGTGGATTTAGAGCCACATTTGCTTTCATAATTTGGCTGATCCCGTAGTGAAAATAAATTTCGAGCAAAACGAACAGTTTTACATAGTTAGACAGTTAATTCAACTGCTGCGGTAAAGAAAAAATTAGCTACAGGGAAAAATATACTTACTATATCTTACCGATATAGTAAGAAAACATTTTTCTTACTATATCTTACCGATATAGTAAGAAAACATTTTTCTTACTATATCTTACCGATATAGTAAGAAAACATTTTCTTCTATATCTTACCGATATAAGAAAACATTTTCTTACTAGATATAGTAAGAAAACATTTCTTACTATATCTTACCGATATAGTAAGAAAACATTTTTCTTACTAATCTTACGATATAGTAAGAAATTTTTTTACTATATCAGATTCGCTTCACTTATCCTCAGAATATAGAGATCACCAAATTTATACTGCAAAACGTCTGTGGAATCGCTTCGCTCGTCCTTAAACAGTAAATACATTGGTTTTATTCCCAGCAGGCACCCATCTAGGCACTGGAAACATATACTTGCCTTATTGTAACAAAACTTAGACAGGGTGACTAACAAACTTGAGTCTGAAAATTCAAAGCTTTTTCAAGGTTTTAAAGGCTTTTTTTTTTATAGAAAAATTGAAGGATAGTATTACCCAAGGATGTTGAATAAAGGGGATGACGCATTAAGGAACATTTCTGACCCCATGGAAGTTGTATGAGATAGAGAAATAGGAGCAAACTTACCTTCCCTTAGGTTATAATTAAAAAAGGCGCCAAACGGAGGTTATGTAGCTAAGTTGTTATACAATTCTTGGTTGTCGAGTTTGCTTCTCAACTTTCTTCAGTGCTTTCGTTATTGTTACATTTGGTGCTTGTCAAGTCATTTGTGCTTATATTTTACATTTTGGACTCTACGTAGCCACTTTAGTGAGAGTAATTGAAGCTTTACCGTTTACTTTTCGTAGAGAGTAAGTTAAATGTGTTAATATTTTGTCTTTTTTTAGCCTAGTGAAATGTTTTGCTAGTTCAATTTTGGTTGTAATGTTCTTAATTTTCTTTAATGTTGTTAATTTTAAGCAATATTGACAAAAACAGTTAAAAAGTATGAACTTTTTTCAATTTGTTTATAACCTTCGCAAGCAAAACAATGGGAAACCATTGAGAGTTAAGTTTTCTCTAAATTTAAGACCTGCGCTGTTATAAGGATCATTAGCATGCGCAGTTCGTACCAAGCATGTGCAGTTGGTTTTTGACGTGTGTTTCGTGTTGCATTCTTCTCTATGTTTTGATTTTTGATGGGGTCACTTTGTTAAATGGCAATTCGACTTAGTGCGTCATTCCCTATATTCAACATCCTTGGTATTACCAGACCTAAAGATCGATTTTCGTACTAATCAACTTTCTAATGGAATAAATATGGTAGGAGCTACGATGTTAACAGATACACACGCACACATACATAATGACAGACATCTTTGTAAAGACTATTCAGGAGGTCTTAAAACCCCTGAAAGGAATAATTTATATGAAATTCCGGTTTCGGAAATTTTGCAAACACAATACTTTTCCTATATACCCATGGCATACATGAGGAAGAGTAAAAATCACATAACTGTTAAGTAACATTATACTACTAATGTTATACTACAATGATATACATTTGACGTGATAATTATTCAAATATAATTATATCTTCTTTCTCATAATCTGATCATAACATGAATTAAGGTGTAGTAATTTTATTTATAGTTTGTATAATATAATATAATATAATAAATAGATAATTTTATATATAATATAGTAATTTTATTTATAGTTTGTATAATATAATATAATATAATAAATAGGTAATATTTTTTTTTAGTAATTTGATATGCAATTATATTTTCTTTGTTAAGATAATTTAATATGTATATTACATCCTGTTGAATATGGTATGGAGCATAAAATGTTATATAGGAGGGAATCCCGCCGGAACTGAACTAAGAATTTTGTGATTGTCCTGAAGATCCACGGAGGATTTCCCGGGTTCAGAGGGTTCAGGTTTACCAACATCAAGGATACATGAATAAAACAAACTGACCGTCTGGAGACAACAATGGGATAAACATAAGATTAATATCATAGCATTAATATTATGTAGAGAAAGAAGCGAGGCAAAATAAGAATAAGAGAAATAAGAAAAAAGTACAAAAAAAAAGACAACAAAGTAAAAAATTCAAAATATAAAGATTAAAAGAATTAAAGTGATAAATTCTTAAAAGATAATTTAATAGAAGAGGTCATAAAGTTATTTTGTTCATAATAATAATGGGGTACGAGATACCTCGGATATTTCCACGCAGCTTCAGAGGCTGTATAACTTTGGTCTCGCTATGCTAGACCTCGGAATATAAAACCAACTAATTGTTCAGGGTTTTATAACCTCAGATTCGCTTCTCTCGTCTCTGGAGTGTATCATGTCCAGTCCATGTATGGCAGTTTAGAAGAGTTTAGAATTTGTTCAGTCTCGGCGTGATCTACCTCTAAATATTGAGTTTTATTAAAGCTTAATAGTGTATCACATTATGCAAAAATCCAATCAAAATAATACTGAAATTACTTTTTAAAAATTAAACCGTTTTCTAATAAGGCGCGGTCGAATATCCACGGCCTTCTAGAACGTTGGATCACCAACAAACTTTTTTTATAACTTTTTTTTCCAAAATTTTCAGTAATTAGCCGGATTTGTGATAAATGAAGCCTATTTCCATAATCTGCACGCTCTTTTGGTTAATCTCAAAGAGTATTTACATTCACTCAACGATTTATTTTTAATCTAACTTGGTACATACATAACTACTGTTAGACGTCAATGTTAACAAATATGACATGTCAAAATATAACACAAAATATTGACGTCTAACAGTAGTTATGTATGTACCAAGATAGATTAAAAATAAATCGTTGAGTGAATGTAAATACTTTTTGAGATTAACCAAAAAAGCGTGCAGATTATTCATTTATCACAAATCTGGCTAATTATTGAAAAATTTTGAAAAAAAAGTTATAAAAAAAGTTTGTCGGTGATCCAACGTTCTAGAAGGCCGTGGATATTCGACCGCGCCTTATTGAATTTTTATTTTCTTCTCATTCTTCGTGAAAAAAGGCGAAGAGTTTAAAAATTAAAAGTGATATACAGGTAGTCTGGTAAACTTCATCCGGTAGAAAATTTAAACCAATAAGACTTACGAAATACAAAGAAGAAAATAAAAAAAAAAAACTCTTTACCTGTATAAACTTTTGTTTCCAATTATATTGAGCGTCTTCCTGCAACAGTGTTAGCAATGACTGACTATTTTTGAGTATCATGTAGTCTTTACTTTATTATATAGTCCCTATGGTTACATGTTGGGACATCGAAAAACTAACCTGATTAGTAATATTATTAAATTACCAGTACAGTATCAGTGCCCTGAAAATATGATTCAAGCCTCACAATGTATTGAGATAGTGTATGCTCTCTCTAGTAATATATCTCTATGAATATCAAAGTAACTTATAATTAATTCAATCTAGTTGGTAATTAGTAATTTAATGAAGGCTTTAATAAGGCTACATTTAGTTATTAAAATTAATTATTAAATTTCAGTAATTATTTAGTTAGTTATTATATTAAAACAAAACTTAAATAAAAGTTATTTTTAAAGATTATAAGCAACATTTGCGTGACAAATAAAACCTGTGCCAAACATTCATTAGAATTAATTAAAAATAAATAAACTTGCATTTAAACAGCTTAAAGTAATTAAATTATTTTTTTCCCCTTATTCTACACTTTAAGTGGGTGGAATAAAGGTAATATTACCAGGAGGAAAGTCATTTTTAATTATTTAAATAGTTTCCATAGCAAGCAGTTTATACTGATTTATTTAGTTTCGATTATTTGAACCAATGCAAAGGTAGCAAAGAACCGCTTTTTTAGGCTTAAAAATAGAGAAACAAATTTACCGAACAACCAGAAAATGAAATTTGTATCTAGCATAAAAATGTAGGCAAATAAATTGGAAAGTAGGTACTTAGGCAAAGTAAACCACGTACTTTCCTGCCTAAGCACAAAAATAAAGAGCCTTCGCCCATAAACGGCTACGTGACCATAGTTTTACAATTCTGGTATTTTTGTTCTCACAAGTACCTGGCCTTGAGTTTAGTGGATTTAAAAAAACCAAATCGCCTGGCCTGTGGCCTCTGTGGGGCCACATTTGATTTTCAATAGTCTTAGGCCCTTTTTTTTAAACACTTATAAGCGTAACTTTTTAACTACATTCCACACAACTTCCTCAGCAAAACTTGATTTTATCCAACAAACGATATCATATGCATACAGGTTTATTTACTCATATGGTCGGTCTGAGTGAGCCAAAACCGGTCTCACTCAATTCAGAATGTCATAAACGACCCCCGTTAAAGTTTAAAATGTGTGATCTGTGCAAACTAAAATTATTTTGCAGAAAATTAAACGCGTGATCAGGGTGCACGCCAAAGTTTGTATAAACGTCCATTGTTTGTCTACTTTAATTGTTTAATTACAGTGTTTATTGTTAATCCTAAAGATTATGGTTAATCTTTGTTTAGATGCTTTGTTTCATGTATTATCAAGATTAAACTTAATCTTGATTAAAGTTAAATAATCTTATTTATTATTTTACTTTTAAAAATACATTCTCAATACAATCTCTCAGCATTTGATTATCTTTTCTGCTGTATATTAAAGTGCACTTTTGTCTACCGTAGAAAAAGATTTGTTTAGTCCGCCGGAAAAAAAGTTTTCCTGTTGTAGTTAGTTCTAGATTTTCGGCTGTAAATGCAATTTACACACACACACACACACCACACATATATATATATATATATATATATATATATATATATATATATATTATATATATATATATATATATATATATATATATAAGCTATGTATATATACTTACAGGCTTTAGTAGGAGGTACTGTAGTAATTTGACTATTTTATTATTTTCCTTTTATCAACCCCAGCTATGATGATATTTTTATTTTAAAGTGACGGCTTAGAGTTTAATTTGCTCAATAAAGTCATCAAACACAAAAGGAATAGAATAAAGGTAGGTTGATCAAACGTGTCCGTATTACAAGCAATTCCAGCTGTCTAATTAATCAATCAATATCTACTGCTTTATTACTTAATCAATATAATGTCTTAATTGAACACCTGAGAAATCAACTTAGGATGACAGAGCACATTTGTTGTATCTCTCGGGAAAATAGTCAACGATATTATTTTAACATCAATTCTAAAATTTCATTTCATCAGGCTGTATTGAAGCGGTCAATACTTGGGAAAACAATTATACATAAAGACCACATTTTTAACTGCATAAACTCCTATGCAAGAAAACTAATTAGATTTTCGGAGAATCCATTGCAGTCTAATGTTGGCCGTTTTGAGATATTTTTCTTAGAATATTTTCTAAGTAAAGCTGTTTTCTGTTAAAAATTATTTCTGTTCTAAAGTTGTCTTAAATGGTTTTAGTTTAACAAGAGCTGTGCTGCAACGATGGCTAGCTAGTCTAGTTTAGTGTAGCTAGTCCTCTAGTTGGCACAGCCATACAGTATTATCATTAGTTTAAAGCGATTGATAATAAAGTTATTCTGATAGAGATATTTTACTCTGTAAGCGAAGAAAATTCCTTTAAAATGGATAATGGGAAAACTGAAAGAAAATTATGATAAAATATGATACTTTAATAAACGGACGTTACAAGTATATCAAAGGAATCAAGAGGTTTTCCTAAGGAACCGAAAACTCCAATTAAAAGCAGAGGGTTCACAAAATTAACAATTAGGCAAACAACAATTAGACCCCGACATAACCAATTATTAGGGAATCTCCCCTCCGCTTGAATTTCTAATTAGAGCCCTTTAATTAACAAATCAAGAAAAGCAAGCTAGCCCTAAATTTTCTTAGAAACCTTAGTCCTTTATCCATCCCTTTCTTTAAAGACAGAGATTATATTGCTTAAAGATGTAGTTAGCTCTTTAGGGTAAAGTTTCATATTTTTTGGTTCCTTGATCACATGGATGGAAGACCGAAGGATAAGAGATTCATATTATTATTAATAGTTTGACGTACAATAGATTAAATGTACTCTAATAACCCATGTACTCTGAAGGGGGGGGGGGAGTTCTTAAAAAAGGCATTGTAATAAAAGTACCTCCGAGTTCGACTCCCACCATTCCTAGCACATTGGCGAGTTTTTTCCAAAGGAAATTCGCTAATAAAGGAGAGAGATGATAAATCCTAGTAAAAAAGCCTCGTAGTTGGGTTATTATTATTTTTATTAAAGATTGGGGTTGGAGTCGAGGATAGACCCCATTTGCACTGCGACTGGAAGTCTATTGTACAATCCCCTCAATTGGTCCAGGTCAGAATAATCCTTTTCACCGGGCTAGGTCCAGGATCTTTTTGACCAGTGATTCATTGGTAGAGTCAAACTTAGTGAGAATGCTGCTACCAAAGTTGGTGAACCTTTGAAAGGCTAGGGCTTCACATCTCAGAAGTATGTGAGATGCAGTTTCGGTTTCCGATTCACAAAGCCTACACACTGGGTTATCTTTAAAGATACCAATGGTATGGAGATGTTTTCGGAGGTGACAGTGACCAGTCAGTAGTCCAGTTACTGTTCTAAGGTCCTTTCTGCTGAGACTGAGGAGGTCCTCAGTTACTTTGGGAGTTACGTAGTTGGGTTAGTTTTATATGATTCCTTGTGTCTTCATATGCATCTAGTCGCCATTTAATCTTGTAATTTCATTTTGAAAATAATCAAACATGATTATACAATAAGTTATAAATACTATACCTTATAAATGGAACTATATTAACTTGGAATGACCCGTGCCTTTGTGTACCGCTTTCTTTCACTTGTCCTAAATCATAAGGCAGGCGAGCTTTATAATTTCTGATAAAGCAAGTATTAAGAACACTTAATCACTCTTGATCTTGGGTTCATTAAGAGTTAGGAAACCTTTGCGAGTTCCTAACACTACAAAGGCTTGGATCGACTGTTTTTTTGTGCACGGTATAACACATTAACTTTCCCAATTTTCTCAATAAACTATGCAGCGCAATCCAACAACAAGAGAGACAAATATAGGACAATAACACATTTGACTTGTCGACAATGATCTAAAATCATACAAATGCTTCAACGCTCCATTTTTCAAGCTCCAATCTTTAAGCTCCAATCAAACCTTCTATCATCAACTTTACTCGGAGGGCATACACCACTTAGAGAAAAATATCTCAATAAAAATTCTTAAAATGGATCCTTTCTGAATTATTCTCGTTATCTTCTATTGTTTTTTACTTGATTTTTGTATTAAGTTTATTCCACGCCTAAATAAATATATCTAATATTTAAACTTATACAATAAATCCTATGAGAATAGATTTGTTTTATAAAGAAAAAATTTGCTAAAAGGGGTCTGTTAGCATGATGAAAAAAAATCTGAAGTCAGCGTTTTTTTTAACTAATGTACTAAGACACAATATACTTGTGTAAGAGACACCTAGGAAATGTAACAAGCAAAATGCAATGCTACATTTGGGAACTGTTCCATTATTTGACATTCGTCATCATCATTTTAATTGAAGGTCAGAGTGAGTTTAGGTTCTGTCGGCGCCCTGATGAGTTAGACGTAACGAAACAGAGTGGGACATGACATTATGTTGAGCCATCAATGATGACGAATGACGAATGATGGAACAGTTCCCAGATGTAGCACTGCATTTTGCTTGTTACATTTCCTAGGTGTCTCTCGCACAATTATATTGTGTTACTATTCATGTTTTGCAAAACTTGGTAGTATCAATTGATGAAATGTACTAAGCTCTGCACATAATTTTGAGCCTCCAAGTCAAAAAGGGACGGAGCAGTTCTGGGAATAATTAAAATACATCAGTGGACCCTTGACATGTATTGTTTAAGATAAACAAAATTTACTAAATCATTTGGAAGAAGCGATGTGTTATAAGTAATTTATTTGACTTCTTCAACGGAACAAAGATGACAACACATGATAAACATCTCGAGTATAATTAAATCAGACAAATTGAATAGAATAAAGTGTAATTTGTGAACTACAGAGCAACAAGAGTCAGTAATTTGTAAACAAAGATCAACAAGTAGGTGAACATTACGTATTGTCCTGTATCAAGGTTCTTCCATATGAGCTACAATTGATTCTTCATCTCATCACCTTGAAAACTCTTTGTCATCATCCGGGACTCGAACCCAGGTGTCCGTAAATTACTGCCTTACAAATTTCGTTGAATTTTCTTAGGCTTTAATTTCATCAAATTAATGACTAATTTTTTGTGCAATTAAAAGTCATTTAAAAGATGTAATTTATCTTCCTGACTATGAGTATTTTGGAAGTAACTTTTAAATTGTCTTTGTGTAATGATTTAATTCAAATGAACAGGACATTTCATACTATTCCTCTAATAAATGTATGTGTGTGTATTTACTGCCAATTATAAAATAATTTTCGATTATTATTGAAATTTATTATTTACATGAAGGGAGTCAACAAGTTCGTAATCATAACTTGTTTTCATCGTAATGTTTTCTATTGACTTTAAAATTTAAATTTTATTTTAATCCCTAAAATAACGGTCAACCTTTTCGTTTAAGTAGCACCAAATTTGTTATACACTAAATCGAAAGTTACAAAATGCGTAAAAAGTGAGCCCCTGAGCATGGGACTACAAATTGAAAGACGCTAGACTCATCAACTTAATTAGTTGAGTATTTGTAAGAGTTTTAAGTTTGTCACATAGAGACGGAGCGATTTAGGTATCGCCGCTAAAAGTATTCAAATACTGTAAGATAGTTAGCATCAAAGACACCGAAGATGTGGAAGAAGTGGTTACCTGTCTCACTGTATTCTTTTATATTATTAGGACCTTTTTTACGATATCCCTACGGCATTCGGTATCTATTAAATCTTCTTTAGTTGTTTGCTCATCTTTTTCGCCTTTACAATCCTAAGATGGGTTTTAGTAGCTGTTCAATGCTCTCTGCTCTTTGCGTATTTGAATTCTCATGTTAAAAATTCCATGATAACTATCTATGATAAGATTGATTTAAAAGGCTAAGTAATATATTTTGCATATTTAAGTTCAACCTACAGTTGAAGATCCGTTTTACTAATGAAGAAGATCAAATTTGCATATTTGACTTCTCCATATTGAGGTACTGGGAGTAAAGGTACCGAGGTAGGTACAGGCTACGTCACTACTTCCCACAGATATTTCTTACTTGATTAAAAACAAGGATTTCAAATACTACGGATGGATACAATCCCATCTTCCTCCTCGTGTAAAAACACCTCACCTGCCCCCGCCCTAATCACTCAGATAACTCTTAACCCCTCTTCGGACCATTATAAATTTAAAAATATATCAATTTATGAAAATTGATGTATTATATTTCAGGATAAATATAAAATTATAAAATTTATCCTTAACTTAATTAAAAATTATTTAATTATCAAATAACACACACACACAACACACACACATATATATATATATATATTATATATATATATAATATATATATATATATATATATAAAATATATAACATACATGTATACAAAATAAATTCAAAATTATGTTTATAGTTAAGTAATAAAATGAAATGTCAAAAGCAACATGAAATAGTAAGGCGTCGTTATTTAGATCGGTGACATCATGCGTCGTATGTTTCATGACCTAACTTAGTACATCTGGAGAACGCGGATGTAGAAAATACATCAACATAATTAAATATATCGGATTATTATTTAATAATAAAATATTATGACACAATTCCGCTTTAATTTACAATTATAGAATTTGTCCAGCTTATTTAGATGTATACAAATATTTAATGTTTTGCATGATCTAGGCTCGTAGCCAAAACTTGTAGGGAGGGGGGCATCCAAGAGGGGGGGCAATATTCACACATTTATAGGGACTTTCAGTAAAAACTACTTCGTCAGAAGGGGCCAAAATTACCTGCCCCTACCTGACTACGGACCTGGCATGGTTATGCAATAGTTAGTCAATTTATCAGAGAATTATTAATTATTATAGAAATTAATAGGCTAGTTTAAATAAATAATGGATTATATGTAGAGGGATGTGTCCAAAAATAACAAATAAAAAACACTAATTTTTCAAGCTTCAACTCCATTCACGTTTAGTGTTACCAGTGTGTCCAGTGTGTGTTCAGTTACGTGGTGTGAACTTTATTTCTGTCGGACTGAGCAAATCAAATGCGTGCCAAATCTCAAATCAATTAAATAATTTTATACGTTTTATAAATGTTCGTTTTTTTAAAGTCATTATTGCGGTTTAATGACTTGCGGTTTCCGGATAGCAGAACTACACCTAAAGGTTGATTTTTGTTCTAAGTTTCAACTCTCTAGCATAAATACACTGGGAGATACGATGATAATAGACACACACACATGCAGGCTGACAACTTTGTGAAAACCACTTAGGAGGCCTTAAAAACACCTAAAACAAATTATTTTCGTGACATCCCGGTTTCGGATTTTTTCGCAATTACAATACTTTTCCTATGTACCTACGGAATAAATAAGGAGAAGTAAATCTTAGAAGGTAGCGTGTTTATTATAATGGATTGTTTAGAACGTGTTTGATTCATAGCAATGCCTTCATAATAAATTAAACGACATAAAGAATTTAGTGGATGAATAAAAAAAAGTATTTCGCCCTTCAGTCAGTCTACCCGGATTCTGTTGAATCATGAATCATTGCGGATTTTTTTTGATAATTTCGTAAGTAGGTTATAATATTGACCTTACAATAATAGCAGTGCAATGTTTAGTCTAAGTAGATCGAATATTATTCTGCTAGCCGGATCTATACAATACTTGATGTTGTTTTAAAAGAAAACTAAATACTTTATAAGACCTTGCCCGTTATAAAATCTCTAACGTCTAAATTATGTAGGAACAAAGAAATTTGTGTCCATTAGTTAGAATGTAAATATTGACAGCTCTGGTTGTCATACTTGATATGTTACTGAAAGATATTATTACTTCAGAGGCTCGGTTGAATTTCGAGATTTCGAAAAAGTAATCTCAGAACTTTTAATTATTATTATTATTATAAACAATGCAATATTATGAACTCATACAACAGATTGCTTACTGTACACAAAACAAAATAGAAACATGGAACTTATAGAAAATTCTGGCGCTGTGGTCCGCATGTCGGGCGAATTTCTTTTGGATGCGTGATTCCGTGCTTAACAACAATCCTGGTTGTTAGTTTTTTACATTATATAAGTTTACAACTCCTAAATAAATAATTCCGGCGCGGTGGTCCGCTGTCGGGCGAATTTCATTTAGAATGCGTGTTTCCGTGCTAAACAACCCATTTCTTGCTTAAGGTTCCGGTTCATGCTTTAGAACCTAAGCAGTTACTCTATTGTCAAGCACTGCTCGTAACTCATTTTGTCTGTATTTTTCAAAGGAAGGACCTTAACACAATCTTAGCGTAGGTTACAATAAGATTACACAGAGCCCCTAATGTATGAACATAAGGTATGCCCTCTCTAGTATCATATTTCTATGCTTTGACTGTACTGGCAAATGCCTTGTAAAGGTAAAGAAAACTTGTAACATTAAGAATTGAGTAATCTATTACTTGGTTCACACGCGGAGTTTGGCAGGGGGTTTAACATCGTGTTCAACCTCCTAGGGGGTTCAACTCCCCGCAACTGTCGTGTAAAGTCTAAACAATGGGTTAAAAATACCGTGTGAACAGTGGAGTTGAGCCTCCTGCCAAACTCAGCTTCTGAACATGTTAGCAAAGAAATTATGAGATATTAAAACCGTAACTATATGGAGGATTTGACAAAGAGTTAATTAATTTAAATTGTTCGTAATACAAATTTTATGGATTTTAGATAATATGTTTGTTTCTTTATTGATTTTCAAAGAATTCAACTCTTCAGTTCAGCATGTACCATTGATAACAGTCTATTAATATGAAATCTTTATGATAAAAATATGGCTTTGAGAAAGTATTTATCGACTGCTTAGTTATACATTTTCAAGAATATATATATATTATATATATATATATATATATATATATATAATATATATATATATATATATAATATATATATATTTCTTTGAAAATGTATAACTAAGCAGTCGGTAAATACTTTCTCAAAGCCATATTTTATCATAAAGATTTCATATTAATAGACTGTTATCAAATGGTACATGCTGAACTGAAGAGTTGAATTCAATATTATGTTAATATTAATCAGCAATATTAATTACTGTCAAATATTAATTAGCATTTAATATAGTTTTAAATTGGTAATTAGCAGAGAGAGTTATATTTGTATAGAGGGATTAGTTTTACCGTCGTTTTATATTATAAACACCCTATGTAGGCTGCGTGTATGAAGTGCCAAGATATACGGAACAAAGTAGTTTGAAGTTCATTCGCTTTAAATTACAAATCGAACTACTATACATTCATACTTACTGTCAAGGGCATCATATGAACTGATTCTGGCATATCATTACGTCATAATATCTTACAACTTGACAATGGACTTTATTCACTTTATTAAGTCATTGGACTTTAAAGTTTGCTGATCCTTGATATAGAACAAAGAAATGATATTTAATTGTTTTACATCCGCAGCGTGCGTTATAAATTAGTTCATAATGATTAGGTCATACAAGAAATAACACTACCGGCTGTCTTACATTTTTTATGAAACATTATATTTTTGCTTGCATATTTTTGACAATAGTAGGGGAAGCATTAGGTGCGTTTACATGTACGGGTAATCCGTCGAGCCTAATTCACCGACTGAGGCAGGATTCATAATAAATCTGAGTAAAATCCTAAGGTTAAAGTAATATATAAACCAAGTAGGGCAACAAATACGATTTCTGTCAGACCTGGACTATAATTCAAAATTTGTCCGTCAGGTTGTTAGGTCAAATTTTCCTATGGGTGTAGCCATCTTGTTTGACCCTTGTTAATGTAAACAAACTATTTACGGTACTCAAAATTTTTGTTTTTATTGCATTTATTTGTGCATTTTATTGTAAAATATTAATAATTTGTGTAAGAATGACGTTTTCTCACATTTAATAGAAGTTTAAGTGCGAATCTTTAAATACTAGGTTTGTTTAAATTACCTTAAAGGAGCAGCTAATGTCAGCTTATTTCTTTTGTGTGCACTACTTAACTTAGTACATTTCTGCAAGTGATATTTGTTTTTTCCCTTCAAATATTAATTGTAATTAGTAATTTCACCACTTTAACTTCATTTTTTTTTAATATAATTAAAGCAATCGTAATTTTAAGTTATAATTAATACATACATATAGGTTATAGGTAATACACTGTCGTCTGTATGTTCTTCAAAATCTTAATAAAAATATGTGATTTACCTTTACTATAGTTTCTCTTTTTCTTTAATTAAATTATTTCAACAGAATTTAATACGAAATCGTTAAATTAGCGCGTACGTATTAAAGTATTAACGAAAATACTATACAAAGTAAAACCATAGAGATATATTACTAGAGGTAATATATCTATAAGAGTAGGTAATAAAGTAACCTGACCACATCCGCTTATAAGTATAATCAAATAATCAGTACAACATTACAAAAACACAAACAATGTACAGGAAACCGAGAAAAAATTATTAATTATAACCTTAAGTCACTCTTGCTGGAGGTTTTAATGAGGTTACACAGATCCCCTGAGAGCACCAAAAAGATGTTTCAGGCCTTTAATGTATTTAGATAGGTATATATATATATATCTCCCTAATGTACCTTCTAGTATATATCTCTATGAGTAAAACTCTCCAAATGGTATTAGTGTTGCCAATAAAATTAAATAAAACAATCTAAATCCTAAAAGGCTCATACGCAGATAATCCAATTTTAGATATTTTTTATTTTTGAGTCAGCTATCAGCTGATCACGCATGTTTGAACTTTTTACACAGGTTAGTATAGGAGTTTTCCTACTTGGTTTATATTACTTTACCTAAGGTGTAAATACTCAGACAAGCCAGCTGGGTCGCTAGTCTGATCCGTCAAGCCGCTCTAACGGATCGATTTGGCAGAACAGCTCGTTTCCTTGCCTCTAAAATCTGTCGTCCGACGGATCAAAATAAAGATACTTCTGGTAAAATCTACCCACGCCACGTTATATTAAACTTTCAATATCCTGTCACAGTTGCCTCTCTCATATCTTTTAAATCTTTGCTCTGCCTTGCCTTATCTCTAGACCTGGAAACTGTCTCCTTTTTCACTTGTCTAGGAAATGAAAAGACATTATTGCCTCTCTAACAATAGACTTTCTCTAAGAATGGAATCAATGTTATGAGCAATATCCTCTGCTGAACAACAAGCTTAGAGGAAATTACTCTCAAATTTCCACTACTAAATAAGTCTTCGAAAAGTCATAGGCTGAGGAAAGTTAAAAATTCACCATACCTTCAAGGTAATCCCGATAAAATTGAAATGCGGGGGTCTCATCAGGCCTTGCTTCGCGGGGGTCTCATCAGGCCTTGCTTCTTATCAAGGTTCCCATTATTTGGACTGAGGAACTATAAATTGACTAAAGATTATGAAAACTTATTCCGTTACTTTTAATATCATAGTCATAGGAGCCAACACTAGCTGTTCTATTTGTGCTGAACTGTGAAATAAGTTACAGGTTCAAGGCCCAGCCGAAAACTTTACAAATTAAAATTTAAACGTTATAAATGTGATCAACACGCATTGTCTTCACATATTCGCGATTCAAAGAGATGTTGTAAGGTTGGCAATACCAATGGCGGGAAAGCGAATGGGTGATCAAAATTTTTTTTATCATAGAATTAGCATGAGAGTCGATAAAAATTCTTCTTTTATTTCTTTATCGTTAGTTAATTTGTGATAAATGCGGTAAAAATTAATAGAACGACTATCGGTGCTAAAAAAGTTGCAAATATCATAGATAAATACTTCGTTTATTCCAGGATTTTAAATAAAAAATCAGGTTCTTATCACTACAGACTTGGACTGGCCGATTTAACCTAAAAATAATAAAACCTAAACGAATAATTTAAACAACATTTTACAAATAAGTGAATTTATGAGTTATATTATTTATTGAGTTATTTAATATTTATTGAGTAAATATAAAATGATTAATAAATTAAAACACCATTACGGTGAAAATCAGCTTTCTTATCAGTTAATTTTAAATACCTGTAACAACTAATTGAAACAATTTAATGCAATTAAATGGTAAGTTTTCTGTGATTGAACAAAATAAAATTAATTACAAGTAACATTAATTAATAAATAAACTATTTGTTTTTCATTCAATTGTGATTTTCATCTCTTATCACTCCAAATTTAAATACTCGTGACAACCCATTAAACCCCTATTTTTAAATGAAATAGTGATTAACTGAGTTCATAGCCCTAAAAGTAATTAAATTAAAGCACTTCGAAAAAATTTAATGAAAATAATCGTCATTAAACAAGAAAAACAAAAAACCCATAAGGACTTTAACAACGATCAACCCTTTCGTTATCAATTTCCTTATCAGCGACGGTGGCGCCTGCTACGGACTTTGAATCGCGAATATGTAGTGCTAATGCGATTACTGTGGACCTTCCAAGACACGCAAATGTGACAAATAGTTTAGTAAAAACTATTTGTAGTGTAGTACTGATGAGTCATCCTTAATCAAATCAATATTCTTGAATGAAGTCGTTAACAAGCTAAGAAGTATGGGGCTGAGCTTTCCTCTAAGCTATACAAAACAAAAAAATGCCGCTTTAAAGCGCATAACACGAACAAAATGTGCTAGCCAACATTAAACTAGCACTAAAAAAATTTTTAAACTACATATTGTTTAATAAATTGTGGTATATTGAAATTAAAATAACCGCCATTTCGATACTCTACATTCTTAAATGTAGAGTATCGAAAGTATGCATAACTTACGTATGCCTCATCTAACTTACTGAAATAATAACGAAAAAAATTACGCGGCTTATAATAACCATAAACAAAATTTGAGGCAACAGAATAGAACTGGTTGAGGTAGAAAACCATTCGCCGTTTGCAAGCCCCGCATTCACATTCTAGTAAATTAAAAAACGCTTTTTAATCAGTAATTTTAAAACAATACATTGAGATGTTATATAAATACACTTATAGTCCTATGTTACTATTATAAGTAAATTATGTGTTTGGGCGCTAAGAGACAAAAATTAACATTAATCTTTATTTAAAAAACATTAAATTTTAAATATAAAGATAAACCATTTCAAAGGTAAATATAAAGATCTAAATTTTCATGTTTCTCTTAAGCGCCCAAATATATTACTTAAGTATATAAATAATTATACTATTAATTATATTGGTTACAGTAAATCATATTTAATAATTTAAAATAACACTACTACTGAATACAAATATCACATAGTATGCATTGTGGGAAAAGTTAAAGGTTTAATAAGTAATTTCAGTATCTTCCTAAGTATTAGATACAAACTTAAATGAACTAAAACTTATTTTAGAGTTTTTAGGCAAATGGGGTGACGAATGTAAGTCCCAACTTGGCCGTAGCTTGTACACGCCGATGAAAATATTGTCAAACGTAAAAATACTCGATCGATAACGTCACAGACATTAATACAATAGTCCGTCAAACATACAATCTTTAGAAACACTATCGTTTGGATCTCTGGTCACGACTTCAAGGCCCATGTCACATTATTCGCTTTTAAGATCCCGTTATACCCTGCGAAAACCATGTGAATTCTTTAATTTATTATATTAATTAATTTGAAAAACAATAGAGAAGTAAGTTTGGTCACTGGGGAAATACCCAGGATTCCCACAAGTTATTTTAGTAATCATAGTTTAAATTGAATTTAGTAGATTGTGATATATCCCAGCTCTACATGCTGGAAGAAATTATTCAATTAATTTTTTGTAATGGTTAAAAGCCATCACAACAAACACCTGTAAGGTATGGTAAACTCAGGTACAGTAACGTCTTCTCTATCTTATTTACAAACATCAAAACCACACCAACAGGAGCTTTTTAACTGAGCCAGCCAACAAGAGTGTTGACGGGCTCTTAATACACAACCACTCCATGATTATTGAAAGTAAAACCTACGACGTCATGGCAGCAGCACACTAAGAATTGTCTGAATTGTCCGTTTATTTGTATATGGTACTTCCGCTGCATGCTGCTGTCGTGCGGGTAACATCCTACTTAATCCTTATCATCGTAACCTCCTTCACGCCTTGTCCAATATCAAAACCTCCTCTAATTTCAGATACACTGCCAAGTACCTCTATATAATATGATGAACTACTTTCACTTATACATATTTCATTTAGGTTAACCTCTTATTTATCACCTAAAAATTCAATGTTAGACGACCAGCTTTGCGCAACTTTAGGTTAATGCAATGAATATAAAATATCTCTCACTTGCTATGTAATTAATGTTTTTAAGGCAATATTTTTTAAAAAATTTATGAATCTAGTATTCATAAAAATAATTAAATTTTTGCTTATAATTAACAATACCCACAATTAACCATAAATAATTATAAATAAAGAAATCTTTATTCCGAAGATCGTAACTTAGCAATATTAAAATAAAAAGTAATAAAAATACAATACATTAAATTAATGGAATGTATTTACAATGAACAGACATTTTATGCGATATAAAATTGCTTACTTAACTCATACAAACGGTTCCTTATAATAGAGCGATAATTAAAATACGATCCCTACCAACTACACTCATCAAGAAATAAGTTTCATTATATTACTAATTAAGAAGCTATTACCAAGATTTAGAGTCAATGTTGGGAGCTGCACCTTTTAGTTTTGTAAAAACACAGAGAGAAATTAAATAACTTTAAAATTTAAACATTTGTGTTTGATATGAGGGTTGACCCTTGACCGTTTGCCCAACTGCGTGCTCCCCGTAAAAAAAACAATAATTTTTTAAACGGCCTTAAGATAATCCCTTGAATAGTTCCAAGTAATATCCAACTAAATAACTCTTCATTTTGACCACGACATGGTTCCATCTACCAAACCGTGTGAAAAAATAAATGAGTTCCTAATGGAAAAGGGCTGATTATATAAAATCTTTATTGTCAAGTACAGAACAAGTTACAAATACCGATACTTATGACCAATCTGCAAGAGATATTGTTACGAAAAGCACGCCCAAAATAAATTTTTAGACACCCAAAAAGTAAGCCTGAAATAATATAAAAATTGAATGAATTAGCGAAGCATCTTATATAAAAGCACGTTACAGTAACAAACAAACCAACAAAATAACAAGCGATATTATTATACACCTAAACAAATTTGAAGAATTACAATAACGATTAAAACAAACCCGAGTGCCCTCTAAAGCGTTCAAGCCTCGCGATGCTATTGAGGAATAGGGTATGACCCTCTTCTATATATAACTCCTGTGCATTCGCAACATTAAATTTAATAAGAATCGAAATACTATTTTTCATCAAGTGACACATGCAGGTAATCTTATTTCTTACTTTTTACTCGCTTTTACCACAGTAATAGTGCAAATTTACCTATGAATATGGTAATACCTAGGTACTAGTAAGATGCCACCTGAGTCCACCCGTCCCTTGTCGATTTTCCAATTGATGCTAAACCTCTGATATTCTTCTGAAAAACAACAATGTTAAGCGAAAAGTATCAAGTTTTCCGAAAAACAAAAACCTTTCATAAATATGGTTCAGTACTTTTATAACCTTTAGAGTGTTCCACCATGGCGTCTATCTGTCCTGTTTATGTGTGTGTATCACGCATAACACCTTGTTTATGGTGGTATATCACGCATAACACCATGTTATGGTTTACACGCATAACTACCTGGTTAGTTGTATCACCATAACTACCTGGTTTATGTGTATTTCACGCATAACTACCTTGTTTATGTGTGTTAAACCATAACTACCTGTGTTGTTGTATTTACTCACGCATACTACCTGTGTTATGTGTGATCAACGCCATAACTACCTGTGTTAAATGCAAAACTAAACTGGCTCAAAAATCAGACATTAGTCTAGTGTGCAACCCTGAAGATAATAATCTTTCAGACTCAATAACCTTATTTGTTGAATAAATTAACAAATTTGAAATAAAACAACATGCCAGTAGTTTTTACAAATACTTTAAAAAACTTATAAGAGATTTTCTTGTTTTAGGAGTCGTAACAGTGGTGTGCTAGAGCGCCGTCCCCACCCCGATGCTTTGCCTCCCATATGCAATGCAGGACTTAGAATCAAGCAGCCTAAAGAACAAGTAACGCTTGTCACAACTGAGATTTGCATTCGCTCCAAGCACTTGTCAATCAAAGGTTATTACAAGCGAATTACACCCGCATCCATCTCGGAGTTCTTCCAACATCCAATGAAACGTAGAGATTGGTGATGAACTTTTAAAACATAGATGCGTCACTGCTCTTTGATAAGTAACGTCATGACTGAGAAGCCTTAATATAAGTGGAAAGAAGCCGCATCGGACCTTCCTCTTAAATTCAGTGTTGTTATCAGGTCCAGGAGTAGGTGAGCCGGACTGTTTTACCGAATTTTTAGATACTAAAACCTGACCCCCCCCCCCTACTCCCTGAAACACTGATAACAACCACTGCATAAACTTTTACCATCGCTTCCTAAAGAGCCAAATGTTAACTTATTTATATTATTACGGAGCCTTTTTGATATAACTAATATAAACCCTAAAAAACCCTAAAATTAGTGCATAGTGCTACAACAAGGTATGTCGGCACTTAAATTACTGATATATAAAGGCTTTCTAAATACCTTCCAACTCCCATAGGACTCGTTTCCTAGGCCCCTCTATTTTCCCTTACATGGGGACAACACAATTCGCTAACGCTCCCCATTGTCGTGTTATAATTGAGTGCCAAAAATGGCATTATTCCTCCTAAATTTTAAACGCTCGACAATAAATCGCTTGACCTAAAAAGTTACTTAAACATTAAGGAACTTCATTGAAGCATTATAGGGGCATCTCACTTAATAACATAAATTAGTGCACTCACAACATAATTGTGTACAATAAGGAAATGCTCTGTAAGGCGCATATCAAGCTAATTTCTCCTTCAAACCTGCACTGGAAAACGGTTTCGCTGCGTAAACACCCTCCAAGATAAAGAAAACACCCATCCTTAGCTACCAAATCAAGAAAATATAACTAGATATCATTTTTTGTCCGAAAACCTTCTCTACAAACTTCTGGTCCATAAACACAAAACGAACCTGCCCATAACTAAAGCTCTCTTAAGGATTTAAAACATGAAAAAATACCAATATAAACTGTGATTAAACCCATTTCAGTTACCTTATAAATAATTTACAATAAACCATTAAGATACGCCACTTGCATCAACAACAGTTTAATTGTTAAATATTTTTTATTAATTATCATGTAAACAAGTTCGTGTACCCTCGTACAATGTAGGTACTTCTACTCGATAACAATCCGTTCCGAAAAGAACGTAAGTGCGAACTATCCTCTAAACTATTACTTAATATAAGACATCTACTTCTCTGACATACATTATTGTAATTGGTTTATTCACAAATAGAGCCTTGCTGATATAGATTGCTTAAATCTGAAACATGTATATACATACTTCTACAAAGCTTTCCTTTGATTTGAATAAATTGCAGAGAAACCCAGAAACCCTGGTTCACTGAAGGGAAACGAAGAAAGCAACATATAACATATGGTTACATAAAACATTAACATACTACAGACGTAACATACATTAACCAGCATAAACAAAAAAACATAAATAACATACATAAACAATATAAATAGATAGAACCCGCGGAAAGTGGTTTCAAGAATGAAGAATAAGAACCTAGTTTAAAAATAAACGTTTTCAAAAAATTCTTGAGCTATTGCTGCATAAAATTAAAGTTTGTGACTATACATAGATTAGTACAGATGTTTATATGTGCATAAGACTTAAGGCCTGCCCCAATAAGATTTTTATTAAAATTTAAATTAGTTCAATCAAAATTCAAAGTTAAATAAAGCCCTTTTAAATCATTTGAAAATAAACCCAAAAATTAATCGAAAATATTAAAACAATAACAAAAATATCACTATTTTTCAAAACTAAATATACCCACAGATTCGTGCATTTTACGGTTATATTTTAAGTTCGTTATAATTACGAATCAATTTAATTTTTTCTAATTCCTATCGTAAAAACAGTTGAAAATAAGTACGTTTACGAGTAAATGGTTCGTTTAACTCGATCCGATACTTGTTGATATGCAAATATTTCGACAAATAAATAATGGGTAAAATTATTAGACCTTGTAAATATTGTAAATAAATTAGTTCATCTGTACTTGAAAATAGACTAATACCATGAATGATTGATAGTAATGTACTTGTAGTACGTTGAAATGCGTAGCGTTATGAAATTGAAAGTGCCATAAAAGTACTGAAGAAGGTATGAGGCTATTAGTCTAAATCAAATTGACTATGGCTAAAGAGAACAACTATTTGTCCCAACAAACTATGATGATGAAGGTTAAAACAAAACAATCTTTCCTTGTCGAACAGACTATGTAAAGAGAACTGGACTCCTTGTCCCACCAAGCAAACTTATAGACAATGAAGTAAAACACAAACATGTTCTTCCTTTGTCGAAGCGAATTGTGCAAACCGACTTGTTGATAAAAGAACAGACTCCTTTGTCCAACAAACCTTATAGACTAGATGCAAAACGTTAAAGCAAAACATTTCTTCTCTTCCTTATCAACACAAACTATTGATAAAGATACAGACATGACAGAATTCCTTTGTCAGATGAATTTAAGATATAATATACACGGTTAAAATCATTGCACGGGGAAATAATGCGAGGAAGCCAATGAGTATTCCTAATTAAAACACCCCATCATTCCAAAACAGCCAACCTGATAGGTCCTCTAATACTATTTTCCCAGCCTGTCACTGATTTAGTCGTGTGTCTACTAAATGCAACACCATATAATTATTATCATAGGAATAAAGTGAAGGACTACCTTATTGTTTTCCGTCTCAAACAAAGTACATTTCTGTTCTCAGAACTTAAACTCTCTTTAAGTTAATACTATCTTGAAGATAAAAATTCTAATACACCAAATACAAAAATAATAATATATAAATATATATATATAATAAATATAATTTACTGGGTATTAGATCTAATCTCACAGATAGTATAGACTTAAAGCGATTTAAAATGTTCTGAAACTCCACTTCGTTTTACTATCCTTATGTTCAGTCAGCGATACCCAAACAGGTAAAATTTGGTCCTACCCCTCAGCTAGTATACTAGTACAGATGCTGATGAACACATTCCCAAACATTCAAGGTCGTCCCTCCAAGTATAGATCAAGTTGAGTTCCTGTAACAACCTAAGATCCCCAGTGGAAGGCAGAGTGCCCTACATAAGATTCTCCACCAAACTATCTGGAATGGTAACGAGAATATTGAGAGCTCTCCTCCCACTTCACCCATACTGCTCTAATAATTGTAATGGTTTGAGGAAATCCTCCAAACTCGACTTGGCTAAATCGACACGACTAAGAAATTTTACCCGTTAAAGACCTAAGTCTACCTTGAAACTCATTTGTAGAACTATTGTTACCTTTTTTCGCAAATTTCGGGTTATGCATTTAAAAAACTATTACAGAAAACCTAAGAGGTCCTTAGCGTTACCCGGCTATCTCTCATTTTTATAGTACATATGATGTATTTTATCCGCAATTGAACGAAGCAATTGAAAGAATCAATCCGTCGAACTTTCGTTGCGTCATGAAATATCACATAAGAAGGTTTCGCCTTAACGAATGCCATCATACACAAAGCCACCTCGAGCTTTTGAATACAATTATGTCAAGAAATAACTTCTAGTCTGAACTACACAAACGATTGAAAACTCCATGTTGCCTCCACTGATAATGGCTTAAGCCGAAACTAGGTCCCAAGATATCCATACCAACAGCCATTATCATTTAATGAATGTTTTTGTAATAAGAGTTTCGCTTGAACTAAATAAAATAGTTAATACTACGTACAGCAAGGTTGCGACCAAGCTGAAGGTGTCCTTACGTGAATATCCTGTGTGCATAAAGGCCCTAATAGCAAATTATATTATCTTTTAGTGATTTTTTCAGACTAAGAACGTTTTACTTTTCGTCCTGTTTCCTCCATACATAATAAATCATTTATTCAATTTATTTATTTGTTTTAAAAGCTCCGAGAAAAAAAGCTTAAAAGAAAATAACATCCTAAATAAAAGATTAATCTATTCAATTTAAATCAATTCCAATCTCTTCTCATTCTTATTTATTATATAAATACGATATAAATTATATTCCTTTGTCAAAAATTATATCTCTAAATTTTTAATTTATTTTAAAATAGATTAGCATTGATTATCTATGGCCTCCACGGACCCAAAACCAATGCCCACTGCACTGCAACGTTTCAAAAAGATGACGTTTCCGTACACTGAAATCTACGTTTTAGAACCTTTTAAGACTAGTTATGCCGTTGTATCAAGAACCACGTAAAGAATACAACAAATAAAAGATTATAATAGACTGCCCTTCAAATCGCTAGATAGTCAATAGGGAAAACATTCGCACGCTACTATTCTAAAACCTAAACTAAGAAAAAAAGCACTGCTTCGCTTGCTTGTTAAATTACAAGTTACAGAATTTTACAGTATAGAACTACTACGCCCCATATATTACCTAACATTTTAATAGTATAAAAGCTCCTTCGCTCGCTATTACGTATAAATTTACAAATAAATAAAAGTAAAAAAGCTCGCTCGCTCGTTAAGTGTGCATGTTAAAATTATAGGACATAAAATTAGGCTCGCTGTCGCTAGATTGCGTATGACAAATTTACAAAGTAATCCTCGCTTGAAGTATTGCATGTTTAAATAATAAAAATTAAAAAGGCTCTCTTCGCTCGCTAGTGCGTATTTTGCATTTTCATGGAAAAAAGGCTCGCTCGCTCGCTATTTAGCGTATATTAAAATAATAATAAATAAAAAGGCTCGCTTCGCTCGCTAAGTATGCAGTCTATAATAATAGACATTAAAATAGAGCACCCTCGCTCGCTATGCTATTTGAAAATAACATAAAAAGAAACTCGCTTCGCTCGCAATTTATCGTGTATTAAAATATACTAGAAAAAAGGCTCGCTTCGCTCGCTAGAGTTGCAGTTATAATAGACCATTAAATAATGGCTCGCTTGCCTCGCTATATGCTATGTCAGAATTTAACATAAATAATAGGCCGGCTCGCTCCACTAGGAGGTGCAGTATGATACTAGCAATAAAAAGGGCTCGCCCCGCTCGCTAGGGTGATGTTTATAATAATGGAGAATAAATTAGTTGCTTCGCTCGCTTAATCGCGTATTTATATGATTAAAAAGGTGCCCTTCCTCGTAAGATTGTGTATTTTATGAGACAAAATCGTACTCGCTTTCTCGCCAAGTATCTAAAGTACATTACAAATTGATCTTTATCTTGTAAATTTTTAAAAATTAGTAAAAACTAATTATTTAAATAAAAATATGGCCACCATGTTGAATTTATTGTTAGTTAGTATAAAGCACTTTTTGCTCCACTAATCAAGACCTTTTTAACGATATATTACTCGATATATGTTACTTTAATTTTTTTGAGTTCATTATTTTTGCCACCATTTTAATACGACAGTTATCGCGACACGTACAATCAAACAAACGCGCCGTCCCAATCTTCTGAAATGTAATAACTGACTTACGTTTGACCATAAGAATAGAAAAAATGTTGTGGTAAAGTAAATTAGTCAGGTTTTACAAGTTTATCAATCTACATTCTTGTCTTCGCAGCCAAGGTGTAATTTAAGTATTGTCTTGGGCGGTCACCATTCCAAGTTCGGACACGCTTGATGCTATTTAATTCCAACGATCTTACGATATCGCGCTGTCAACAGGAGTAGACAAATTACTCTTTTGCTGTGTTCTATTAAGATTTTACTCAATAAATATATTTGATGTTCCAGGTGTTAATCTACCACGAATGGTGGGAGTAGACGGTATAACACAGTTACCTTCAGCTAGATTGATAAGTACTTCATTCGCCACTGATGTAGACAGATCCTCAGATAACTATACTATCATGGTTATGCAGTGGGGACAGTTCTTGGATCACGATCTTACTCATACGCCTATCTCAAGAGGTAATGGACTATCTCAAAGGTCTTAACGGAGACTTTACGTCCAACAAATTACGTAAAATTTTTTAAAGGAGGGAGTGCATTGTTCACCCATTCTGTTCCATGATCTGCCTATTACCATCAGAGTCTATTCTGAAACTATAGGACTCCTTAATCAGTGGGTTTTGCGCCCTCGTAGAGTACAGCAGGTCATTTTAACCCCGTTGATTCCTGAAGAATCTTTAACAACTGAATGAATGGGATTTTAATACTCGATATCATCCTAGCTAAGTTTATAATACATTGACATGACCTTTTAAAGTTAAGGAGACCATAGAAATAAATTATGCAACAATTCCCTACAACACGAAGACAACGAATATTGTGCGGCTGAAAGTCGAAAACTTGTAATCTCAAGTGTACTAGACCTGGCACTAGCTTCACATTAGACTTGCAGCATCATGTTACCACTTATGATGACAATGTTTAATTCAAATCTTGTTGATTGCAGGTGAAGGCGGAAGTGGAATATCCTGCTGCAGAGAAGGCAAAATGATTCCGAACAGTCTGCGGCACCCTGAGTGTTTCCCAATCGACTTACCAAGAGGAGATCAGATTTTCACACCACTCGGCGAGTTTTGCATGGAATTCGCTCGGTCACTTCCTGCTCCCAGACCACAGTGTAATTTTGGACCTAGAGAACAAGTAAGTTTGAATCAAGGTACTTGAAACAGTTAGGTTAAGGTATTTGACAAAAATAGTAATAATTTATAGTTGTCATCATCCGGAGATGATGATAGGATCTGGTTAAAATTGGCTCGTTGGAAAATTGGGAAAAAGACAAGGAAATGAATAGGCACATTTTCCTGTCGATTAATAAATAACCGGTTCCTGAAGTTGAAAGGAATTAGGCTATAACCACTTTTACAAGTTAAGTCTACTTTAAAAGTAAGTGACAAAAACTCTGAGGACCAATTAGAAATATTAGCGATAGTACCATTAGCCAGGCGAGTTTCCATCTAGTACCACTAGCCAGTGAGTTTCTTCCTAGTGCCGCTAGCCGGGCGAATTTTCTTTGCAATTCTTTGATTCTTTGCTGCCCAATTTATGTCAGATCAGTAACATTTCGAGTCGCAAGTATTTTTCTCTAATGCATGTTTATCACACATACACTGTAACTTGTTTAATCCTTTATAAACTCAAATGCTTGATATTTTTTTAATTTATTTTTATAATTGTAGTATATAATATATATATTAAATAAATATATATATATATATATATATAATAATTATAAATGTTTATTTATTTAATGTATATAATATATTTAGAAAAACTTATTTTCTGAGGTTAACTTGTACATGTGAATATAATATTCCTATTACTTCTAGCCATTGTCGCTAGGCTATCAGAGAACCTTAACATATTATTTTAAAATTTAAATAAACTGTGCTTCATTCTTATTTATGTTAAGGGTATCGAAAATTCGGAAAAATACCAGAAAATAAAATCTGAATCCCCTTAAAAAGGACTGTTCGTTGTTCCGCGCGAGCGGGATAAATTTTTTTCCCATTTGGCGATGTCTGCTTTAAAGTCGTTAGGCTTAGTTACGACTTTATCTTAATGAGTTAATTATTGAACAGATCCTTTTAAATTGTGAAAAACAGTATCAATTTAGAATAGTGTAAAAATTGCAATTTTTCCACTGTGAAATTTCGATATAACGTCCAATTATTGTTTTAGATGAACCAAGTGACCGGATGGCTCGACGGTTCCAATGTTTATGGTTCTAACGAACAAACTGCACGTTTCTTACGCGAAGGATTCGGAGGACGATTAAGAGTTCAATCAGTCGGACGTAAACAACTTCTTCCCGGTAATCCGTCCGAATGTACCGATCAACAGAACAGACGTGCATGCTTCTTCGCTGGGGACGGTCGTGTCAATGAACAAGTTCAGTTGGCTGTCATGCATACTGTTTGGATGAGAGAACATAATAGAGTTGCTGGATGGCTTCAATTCCTCAATCCACAATGGAGCGATGAAGCGATATTTCAAGAAGCTAGGAGAGTGGTTGTGGCGGAAATGCAGCATATTACTTATAATGAATTTTTGCCAATTCTACTTGGTGAGTTAACGTTTAAATCAGTCTGTTATAGTTGAAGATGTGACGTTGAAGCTGATTCATATGATGAAACCTAAAACAGTTCTAATGGAAGCCATCATCAGGAAATGAATTATTTTCTAACTCCTGACTGGTTTTAGTTATGTAACTAAATCGTATTGTTTATTTATTTTATTTATTAAAGGTTTACGTACATTAGGTTACTGTATTACAAAGTTTCTCAATTGTCAACATTTTACAATGAAATGAAAAAAAAAATTATTATATATTATTATACAGACTGCGTAAACATAGACAGCAAAACTTAAATAACAAACTTGACAAATAAAACATAACATTACCTGACTAACCTAAAACATATAGGGTGGGAATACTAAGTAATCAACTAAAAACTCGTTAACATTATAGTAGGCTTTCTCAAGCAACAATGTTTTAATGCTTTTTTTTAAAGTTTTGGGTGGAAGTTCAACTATTGAAGCGGGTAATTTATTAAAGCTCCTTATTCCATTATAATTTGCCTATAAGTGGGAATATTGGTGTTAGCAATATATCTAGTGCTATAATTGTGTTTCTTAATATAATTAAACTCCCCCTCTTCATACTTTACTTTAACGAAAAAAAAAACAATGATACATTTAGGCTGAATGAAAAGATAAAATTTTATTATCAATAAAATATTGTTTGCACTTAGAGTCATGTTTAGTCATTATTCATGATATAGATAGCTTTTTTTGCAAAATAAAAATACTGTTGGCTACGGAGGCTACTCTTCATGCTTTAATACAATGAGCATACGTGAATAAAATGCGCATAGTAAGCAAACTTTATGGTATCAATCTATGATCTAATCGAAATGGTCAAATTTACTGAAAACTCGTTACCAGACATAAACGAACAATATTATTGTTGTAACAAAATAATTTTGTTCCATATCATGTTGCGTCTTTTACTTAAGTATAATTGATTATGAAATTTTAGGTCGTGATTACATGGATAAATTTGGATTAACACCTAGAGAAGATGGTCATACTCAGCTTTATGATGAGAATCTAAATGGTGCAGTAACAAACGTTTTCGCCACTGCTGCTTATCGTTTTGGGCATTCGTTGATCCAAGGATTTCTTCAGTAAGTCAAACCTATTGTCCTTATATGATTTTATTTGATCATTTATTTATAATTGTTATAAATCATTAAATTTATTTGATCATTGATGTGTATTTAAGAGTCGCAAAATTAATTTATCCTCCTCTTTTCATATGAAGTCCCAAAATATGCAAAGCTTTATTATCTTTGGCTAAATCTGATTGTCGCTGATTGGCCTTGGCTGAAATGGATAATCAATCAACACTATTTGATGTTAAACAACTGCTATAACATGTAAGCAATAGGACAAAGTATATTATAGTTTCAGCATTAGTTCCGGTTTTTATCATTTGACATACATATATTTATAAAAACATAAAAATAATTTACGCGTTTCAACAAATAAACTTAAAAAATCGCTAATAAAGTGGCAGCAAAAAATTTACCACTAATGAAGTTACTAGAAAACTATGTTACTTAACTAAGTTTAATGAGCTAAGTAAACTACTAATGTAACAAATTAATACAGACAAGAACCATGTGACCGCAGGAGACCGAGAGCCTTTTGACTTTTATTACTAATAATCTATTTGTTTTTCAGTGGTTACGGAAGATTTGGAAATCTGAGAGAAAATCTTCGAATGAGTAAACAACACTTCAGTCCTTTTATCCTTTATGACGATGGAGTAATGGACGATTTCCTTAGAGGTCTTTCAGCTCAGAAAACCCAGCAGGTTGACCGACACTTCTCGAATGAGGTGAAGTTTACAAAAATATTTTTGGTGAAGATTTAAAAATTAACCTAGAAATAGAGAAGTATTAGGAGCAATTGTAGGCTTCTAGGAACTGAAGGACTAAAATCTGTAATCTTAATAGCTTCTGCTCTGGAGCCATAGCCAGCTCTCTTTAACGCATAATCTCTATCGAAGCTTAACATTTTGAGTCTATTGTCTGTTCTAGTATGGGTACCTTGTTGCCATGCAATCTTTCATTAGCGGAAAACTGTTTATGCAGTTTTAACATAGGTTTTATATTTTCTTATTTTCAGATCCGTGATCACCTCTTCCAAGGTGATTTACCTGTCGGTTTGGATCTCATTGCACTTAATATCCAACGAGGCAGAGATCACGGATTACCTTCCTATGTGGAATGGAGAAGAGTCTGTGGTCTGACTGTTCCTAGAACATGGAATGATTTCGAGATCGATATGGAACCAGAGACGATAGCTAGCATTGCACGACTGTACAACGACCCACGTGATGTTGATTTGTTCGTCGGAGCTGTGTCAGAAGTTCCTGTACCCGGAGCACTTGTCGGTCCAACCCTGCGATGTCTCATTGGTGATCAATTCTCTAGACTTAGGAGAGGAGATTCCTTTTATTACGAAGAAGCAAATAGACCTTCTACTTTTACACAGCGTAAGTCTAGTACTAATACATTAGACCAATGTATGTTTTTCACATAAAAACGTAAAGAACTTAAACATGCATGGAATTTGATCATTCCTGAAAAAATAAAGCTCCTTAAAAAATATATTGGGATTGGGAAGATTTTTTTATTTAGATGATCACAAAAGTATAATTGTTCTCCTAAAAAATAGCACGAATTTAAAAAATCGCCTCCCCTTCTCTCGGTTAGCTAACCTATGATCTAGAGGGCACTTCTATTTGAAATAGAAAATAATTGGTTACAGAAATATTTGTATTAGTTAAGATATAAGATACTCTTGTGCTTTTGTTGGTGAAGAATTTGGTTGGATTTAATGAATGGATTATTAAATTATTGATGGATTTACAAAACGTATTTTGACTTCTGGTAATATGGGGTAGGGAGCAGATTCCAGCTTTCATCCATTCATCTACCTTCTGTCATTGATCCCATTTCCATAATTTTCATCCTATGCATGACTGCTCTTATGTTTACTTAATGCAGCATTGTAACCACTTTTTTCAGAGCAACTCAAAGAGCTGAAGAAGGCAAGTCTTTCTAGAATATTATGCGACAATTCTGACGATATCGCTCTCATGCAGCCCCTCGCTTTTGTAACACCATCTTTCCTGTAAGTTCTTGCTACTCAGACATTTTTTTTAAATCGTTCAAGGTTATTAGTTTATCTGCTGCTAATTTAATTTCCAATCTGTGAAATAATTATAACTTCTTTTTTAATTATAATACAAACAATAATAATAGTGGTTTCTAATCATATACTGAATTCATCAGAGATGAACTCTGCAAGAACAATCTCAGGTGAGGTCATCCCATGGATGTGTTTAACTTGGCTGTTACATTTTTGGTGAAGCCAAAAATGAAGAGGGCGATATTACTTTTAGCGATAGTACTTTAATACACTAATCTAAATTAACAGTCCAAATAATTCAAATAAGAACGTAATCTGGGATAAGAATCCAAGACCTTTGTAGATTCTAATGTCAGTATGTTATGACTGAAGTTTTGGCGACCTAGATTACGGAATAAGCTTGATCAATACAGTTGTTATAATTTCAACGTTTTTATGGGTGGTACGGTTAGCACTTATGGAAGGAATGGAAATCTTTACACGGACCTGTGCGATGTCGAGTACTCATAAAAGATCCCTAACCCTAAATGAACCTGGATTTCGACGAAATTTATGTACCTCAATAGTACGTTATACGTTTTTGCCGCACAGTTTTAAGTGTAGAAAAGCATAGTCTAGGGTCTAGGCTACAAAAACTTATTATAAAGTCACGACTCTTCTATAAAGATCAAACGCAAACTGCTTTCTATTAGACTCATAAGGATAAAACACTATCTTTTATCCAAGAAAGTTAGCAAGAAAGGCGTAGTCACCCGTGGTGTAATGGTTAAGGTACGCGGCCAATACACAGAATGAATGGACTTTAAACTTCCGAGTTTATTTAGTCATGGGTTCAATCCCAGCACGGGCCTCTTGGATTTTTATGAAAGAGATAAAAATTCTGTCATAAAAATACGTCACTTCCTTCAGAAGGGACGTAAAGCCAAACAGGTGGTCTCGAGCCTGTGCGTTTTCATGTAATTGTTAAAGATCCCTTACTCTAAATGAAACTGGGTATAGGCAAAATTTAGGACACTCATAGTGGATTCATTATAATACTATAGTGTGTCTGCCTTGTAGTTTAAAGTGTATGGAGGTTTGGTTTAGCAGCGAGGGCACGTGTTGTTCCTAGTTTTCACTAGACTATATGAGTCAGTGAAAATATGTATGATTGCTTGAATAACCACAAGAGGAACCATAGAAATTCACGGCTTTTCTGTCTAGATTATAGAAATATACCTACACTTGAAATTAAAAGGATTAGAACACTATTTTAGGGAGCTGGCAAAAAGGAACCAACAACGTGGCCTACTTGCCAGGTAGTTACTACCACTCCCCCCATATTACTACTACTAGCAAGAAAGGCCCAACGATGAGGCTTAATTGTTGGGTGATCTTTCACTTTTCCCTTATAACTATCACTATCAGGACTGCAATGTCCTTACCAAGATGCCAACTGTTCTGAGCATACAATGGTAATAATCACCTAAATTACATCATTCTCACGAGTTAATAATGATATATTTAAATTCATTTCAGGAATCAAAGAGTGGATTGTAATAGCGAAGCTATACCTTTCGTCGATCTGAGAGCCTGGACTAACGAACCCACTCAAGTACCCTAATGTTGAAATACTCTTGCTCACATAGTTCTTAACTGATCGCTTCAATGTACCTAAATTATCTCTTACCACCCAGCAAATAGTTTAAACCAGCACACCAGTTTGATGAAACTAACTTGGATTATTTCCTGATAAATAGAGGGGAAAATCAGAAGGTACCAATAGGCAGAGAAACAAAGACATTTTTGGAGGTTGAGGTTGGAGTATCAATATAATACCTGAAATATATTGTACCTAAAAAATTGACTTTTAGATGGGTGCATTGACGTAAACTTTAGATAGGTGCTTTGACGTAAACTTTAGATGGAGAATCCTCTTTGACCTCACCTACTTTGAATAGCTACACCCCTGTAACGTTTTAGTTAGTTGCTAATTATCCCAAAGTAGGTTAATTAGGTTCATAGGGCAGCTATTTATTTATAATTTATCTTATTTCCAAAGAATAAGTTGTCCAACCCTTGGAGAATAAACATCTAAAGAAGAACTTTCATATTTTCTAGTAATAATTCTAAATAAAAAATTACAAATAGACAAATAGAAAAATTATTTTCTTTCTTTTTCATTAATAAGGAGTACTTTTCTGATATTATTGCTTTAAACTTTGGGCTGTGTTGTTGTCTTAAATATTAACAATTCTCTACTCTTAGATACAATGCAATAAAAAATATGTATGTAAATGTTTTATAATTATAAATTATTTTAAATTAAAGTAATTTTTTTAAAATAAAATATTTAATTAAATGAGGTTTTTAAATTTGTCATACTTTGTTTACCTGAAGTCCTAGTGTGGTGTGTTTTAAGTTAAAAATATAAGCGTTTAAGTATTCTTCAAACTAGTACAGAAAATTATGTGTAAAATTTGTATGGCAATTATAAATTTAATTAAAATAGTAATATAATAAATATAATATTATATATATATATATATATATTATATATATATATATAATATATATATATATATATATATATTTGAAATTTTTGTTGGTTATAACTCGAAAAGTACTAAACAGATCTGCTGAACTATTAAGCATCGAACTTAGACTAATTATACGAGGCGCTTAAAGGCTCGTAGAGGAGCTTAAAGGCTTATAAAGGATTAAAGCTTATAAGCTCAAAGGCTTATAAGTTTAAAGGCTCGTACATCAGAAATAGTCATAAAATATAATCTTGATCTGTGCTAAAATATCAGTGCAGGGTTAGTGTAAAATTATTTTTCTGAGTACTTATAGCTCGTAATATACTCGTAAGATCTTGACTAAAATTTTACTTTAGACTAATCTTATTTTGTTAACAGTCGACTTATTGTAAATAAATCTCATCGGGGTCCGTTCGGAAATAATATGAGTTTGGAGCAGCACATTATTCTGAGTGCTTACAGACCGGAATCTAATTGATGGATCTTGACTAAACTTTAAATCTTGACTACACATGGGGTTGAATGATCATATTTTATAAATCATCGAGATCTGTTCTCAAATAACAATAGGGGGTTAGTGTAAGGAAATACAATTAATGCATAATCTTTTAATAATTATACGTTTCATTTAATAATTTAAAAATGTATTAAGTAAGATAAAAAATATAAGGGAAAAAGGAGGCGCATAAATATATGGTTACATGTTAGATAGAGGTGGAGGGAGGAGTATCACGAACCAGTTATTTTTTATTTAGGTACATTTTATTTTTTGAAGTCAAAACGTGTAAATACTTAAAACTTGATGTGCACTGTGGAACATTGCCCATTAATGTAGCGGCAACGTCTTCAAATCCTTTGCTGTTAAATATTGTTGGCGTATCGCCAGTGCTCAGTCTACAATATTTGACCTCTATTTATAATTTAAAAGGAAAAGTTTCCAAGGAAAGCCAAGTTTTTTTAAATTTGGACCTTGAAGCAAAGTAAGAAACATGGAGATTTCATGATTTAGGGGTGTTTTCAGATGTTTTCATTTAAATATTACACAACTTTCCCGGGGAGCTTGCTTCTGGTTTCGTTTAGAACTGAATAAATTGCTTCGTTTTACATTTATAATTGGTATTGAGACATTTATAATTCAATATTTAAAAACTGGTACTTCTTTAAATTAGACGACCCCTTTGTTTTTGTTTATGAATCACAAGACAACAATTGACACAATTAAGAAAGCACAAAGGTATTAATACAGGCTGTGTTGAAACGAAACTGAGTATAATTATTTGTTTCGTAAAAGGCTATTAGCGATTCAAAGAGAGTGGTAAGGTTGGCAAAACCGATTGCGGGAAAATGAAAGGGTGGACAATATTTGATCATAGGATTAGCATTGAAGACAATCGAGATTCTTATTCTGTTTATTAATTATTAGTTGATTTGTGATAAATGAGTTACAGATCAATAGAACGACCATCGGTGCTATAAAAATTGCCAATATTTCATAGATAAATACTTCGATTATTCCAGGATTTTAAATACAAAATCAGGCTATTACTGCCACAGACTTCGATTAGTTCGTCTTCTAAGCTGGTATTTATCGATAACCTGGTTATATTTTATTAAAAATATAATACACGGTTTTATATTAAACTGTGATTAAAATATTAGTTTAATATTAAAATATAGCATTAAACAGAAAGTAACAATTCATAACTTGAACCAATGCTGATTTGAACAAATGAAGTTCAAATAAAAATCTGTACTAATGAGATGAAACTTAGCATATATGTTGTATTTATGCAAGAAGTGTGCCATAGCAACTCGCCGTTGTTGTGGTTTTCAAAGTGGCATGCTGTCTCAGTATTCCATAAATTGAAGATTTATCTCTTTCAATACGCTTTATACAACAAAATGCTAGTAAATTATATTGTTTTTAGTTAATGGTCAACTCACTAATAATATAATTAATATTCGAATGCTATCTTTCATTTATATCTTTTGCCACTGAGTATTTGAAACCACTAGCCTAGCCACTAACGAGCTCACTAGGTGTCGTTAATGGCAAATTTTCAAACCTTATAATTTTTATAGTTATATTCAGACAAAGAACAAGTTAAAACAAGTAAGCCAATCTGTAAGAGATATAGTAAACCATGAAAGCAGATACGTATTGTGGTTTTAGTATAATCTTTCAACAACAGACTTTCTGGAACTAAAACTTTGTCATAGGTCTTCTTTATTTTTTTTATTATTCCAGTTTGCAAAAGTTGTTAGTTATCATAAGTTTGGGTTACATAATTAACCTTTGCATTGCAATTGGGTAAAATATAATGTATATTTAGTTTACATACCTACCTTCTATGACTGGAAACATTGTGATTGTCAGCATAACGTGGCGCAACACAACATAAAAAAGGAACTGCTTTGTTTCAACGCACATAACTTGGTCCAAACGTCTAAACAAAGTTGAGTTTATAACAGGTCTTCAATTTATTATTATCAAAAAATGAAATTGAAATAGTACCAACCCAAGTTAGAAACCACTATTTTCTGAGACCTTAGTAATCAACTTAACTAACTTACTTACTAACTATACGCCCAAAGAGGACGGCAGCCTTCCTTGGGCTCCTCACCCATAAATAACTTCAATAAAAACAACATTTTAGATATTTAAGGTCTATTCATTATGCCTGGACCTTCAAAGGGTTATTCCATACGGAAGAATACAAGGGATCCTTAAGATACTTGATCAAGGTCTTAGAGCAGTACAAAAAAGCCCTGTAGATTAAGAAAAAAATAATTAAATTAATTATTACACCTAAATTAATAAACTTAAATTTTAAAAAGTTGATTTTAATTTCATTGAAGTTTGTTTTATACTTACTTATTCGTTTTATTTACTTAAGTTTATTTTATTTTTTTTAAAAATAATTTAATTTGATTAGATTTAATTAAATTATCTTGTAGGGTAACCATTAATACTACTCTTGTAAAAAGTAGACCCCTCTACTTGACAAGCAATGTAAGACCCCCCTCCATATTGGGTCCCTTGAGATGTAGGTTTGGGCTCTTATAGACAAAACACTCATCGGACCTTTTGTCCACCACTGCTGTCCTGAACCCAGGCTGGAACAAGGATTACCGTCCAGCTGACACATCAAGTTAAGTGACTTGCAACTCCTTTCCTATTCCAGACCCTACTATTTTGTTCGCAGTTGCTATTATATTGCTCATATTATAGGGGCTAAATTAAAAAAATATATATATATCAAATTTTCACTGTAAATAATTTCTTATATTTTATACATAAATTATAACTATTACAGACAACACGTCACTTTTTCAATATGGCTGTAATCAGCTTTCTTACTTAGCTTTTAAGATCCTCTTTTCCCTCCGCATCTAATTTACAACTTGCAGCTTGAATTCTTACTTAACAACTTAGAACCTAATAAATTAAGTGAAGTTTATGATCTTATAAATATATTACTATATTACTGCAAAGAAAGCTAAATTTTTTCATAAATTAACGCAGGATCAATGCTTTATTCTTTCTCTGGTTTGAATTTAAAAACAAATTTATTTGTTTTTTTTTTCTTTTTATTAACGATTAAATCAGTTTTTCTTTTCTTTTTTATTTTAAAGCACACATAAACGTATCTCTCGGTGAAGAAACGTAATGTGTTTCTAAAACAAACTTATTATTTATATTCATAATTTGCTTTCTTTTATTCTTGGTCATATATAGCAGTACAAAAGATATATTTAGAGTTTATTAAACATCGATGGCTTTGTCTGTAATCCAAGAAAGATATTTGTTGACTCTGGTATAGACACCAGGTTTGTTCTTCTCACCACATCTAATGCCCCATGACACGACACCTATTTCTTCCCACCGACCGTCCTCGCGTTGGTGCAGCAGAGGACCTCCACTGTCTCCCTGCAACCAAATAGTCAATTAATAATTATCGTTGTATAAGAGGATGTTATTATGTTAAAGCATTATGTTATTGGAACACAAGAATACAGTTTAAGTTTAAGGTAGTAATATGCAGTTTTCTCGCAAGAGAAAGCTACCTTGTTGCAAGAGTAAGATGTTTTCCAGCAAGGAAAAGCTAACTTGTTGCAAGAGTATGATGTTTTCCTGCAAGGAAAAGCTACCTTGTTGCAAGAGTAAGATGTTTTCCTGCAAGGAAAAGCTAACTTGTTGCAAGAGTATGATGTTTTCCTGCAAGGAAAAGCTACCTTGTTGCAAGAGTATGATGTTTTCCTGCAAAGAAAAGCTACCTTGTTGCAAGAGTATGATGTTTTCCTGCAAGGAAAAGTTACTTGTTGCTAAAATGTGATATTTGAAAGAAGTTGCTATAGAATGCAACTCCATGAAAGATGTTCACTATCTTGCAAGAAGGTATTATAGAATCTACGCATGCAAGAAGTTTTGTATCTTAAGGTGAAGACTATAATTGTAAAGATACCGCTTATCAAAAAATATTATACTTTTTGCAACAATGTACAATCTTTTGATAAAAATGAGCTTGTGGCTGAATAGGATACGTTGTAAACACAATTTTAAATTTAAAGGCTATTAATGACTTTTCTTAAGGCGGGGAATAAAAAGGTGTCGATCTTTCGTTTGTGTCGACGAAGTTATAAGTTTTGAGGAAGCTAAGTTCCCAAAGTTTTCCATAGGAATAAATTAATCAATAACAAGAGACCTTAAGCCTCTTTTCTTTGTTTGCGCTGGTCAAGAATATATTTATATATTCCTAATGAGTCCCCCTTCCCAAAAATACAACTCCCCCTTTCCATGACCCCCACTCCATAAGCTCACGAAAAGTGACGTGTTTTTAGTTTTTTTTATTTAGGCAGATTAAGGAAAACTTAACGAAAGGACAAAAACGATTTCATTATTGTTTCTAGATTCTATTAGGCGACTCTTGTAAAAAAAGTCCAGAAATCAAATTATCCCGTTTGAATGCAAACTGCTTGAGAAGACAAGTCTTTATCATAAAACTTTTAAGTAAAAGTATGAATTTGTTAAAGCCGCACATGTGATCACAATGCACACGTGTCTGGTCCATGCCTAAGTTTTGAGAAAGTTTATTTTCATCGAAAAAGCTTTTAGAAAAGCATAAGAATTTTTTTTAGAATTGGAAAAACTTTTTAGTACCTGTAAATAAATTTATTCTTATTGAACTTCTAAAAATGATTAAATCTTTCAAGCAAATATTATTTACACAATTAGAGTCGTAAAAATAGGGCTTTGCGAATACGGAGCAAAGGAATAGATTTGACTGGTATCATTAGTCAGCGACTCCTGGTTTTCTCAAAAAATTGCACCGATACCCTGGATACATTTAATTAAAAATATAAAACACGGTTCTATATTAAGCTGTGATTAAAATATTTGTTTAATATTAAACAAAAAGTAACACTTCCTAACACAAATAAAATAAAACACAAAGGTCGGAAAATATCATAATATGAGTTAATTTAAATACTTCTTACAACTAATTGAATGCAATAAAAGAGCAATTTTGAGAGTTTGCGCAAACTAAAACTATTCAAAAGTAAAATTAATTAAACAATAAATAAAATAAAACACTATATTGTGATTTTCAACCTCTTATCAGTTTACCTAAAAACAATTGACAACCCACTTAAAAGGGGTTTTCCAATAAATTAGTGACTTAAAGCACCCTAAAATTAATTACACCAAATCACTTCAAGAAAACATATAAAGGTAAATCGTCAAAAATTGGAAAACATTAAAAAACCCATGTACATGCTATAACGTTGATCGCCCTTTTTTATATAAATTTCTTATTAGCCACGGTGGCACTACTACGAACTTCGCGTCTGAATCGCGAATGTCAGTTGTTGTAACAGGGGTTGGTAAAGTGAGCCATACTCACCCGACATGAAACTCTACCTCAATCGTATTGGTTTTAAACCTCTACGATCTTACAGGCTATCTCTTGCTCCCATTGATTTTATAAAGAAGCCATGTGTAACGGTATTATAAACCACAACATTTATCAACAACGGTTCATCTAAAAAAGTACAAAAAAAGCTTAAGTACCTGACATGAATCCTTGCCTCCATCATAACCAGCAGCACACATGTTGGTATCAAACACTTGCTGTAAGAAACTTGCCACACATCGCTTCTGTTCCCATACGGGTATTGCTACTTCCATCAGCACATCACTCTTAGGACCTCCATAGAATAGTGTGCCCCATCCTAAAATACAATCCCAACCAAATGTGAAACATTACTCTTAGAACCTTCATAGAAAAGCATACTCATTTAAGCTTTTTCCATCTAGGGTCTGAGCCCAGGATCTATTCTCGACTGTCTTGATTCAGCCCTTGGCCAATAGCAGGGTTAGTTATAAGCTTGGAGTTCAAGCTTTCTTGCTGTTGTTGTATAATAAGAAAACTCTTAGCGGATGTCTGACGTGGTAAACGTCGCTGAATCTTACCTATAACAACAGAATTGTCTCCTTCATAACTAGGTCCGAGAGGGGGCAAGCACACTGGCTGCATGTAACTGTTAAATTTGATCTCTTTAGCCAACTTAATGATAGCAATGTCATTCTCAAAGTTTACTGGATCGTATGACTCGTGAGATCTGATCTCAGCTACATCGAAGTCAGTGTGTTTGGAGTCGTCTAACCGTCGGAAATCGTATTCACCCAATCTGATCTGGATCTTGGTTGGATGCACTCTGAAAATGATAAAACATATAAGAAATTTGTGTATTACTTAGTTTGGATTTGGTTTAGGTCAAGATCTATGATCAGCTATCATGTATATTAGGTACTGGTTACAACAGTTATCAGTTCCGTTGATAAGTCAGTTAATAAGTCATCAGAATAAACCATCTCAAGCTAAAGTCTCAGGTTGTATTAGCCATGCTGTCTTCACATATTGTACAGCTAGTTAAGAGGCTGTAACTTAAGCATCATAAAGGCACAAAAACGGACTTATTTATTTTAACATTATACATTAAAATAAATGATGATTTAATGAAATAAATGTTCCTCAACAAATATTTTATTCCGTTTTAATACTTTAATAATGCTAAATTGAGTAATAGCCTCTTGATAAGATGTACAGCTTCTTGCTCTCTCATTATATAATAAATTATATTAGGCAGAGTCACTTCTGAGCCTTTAGATGATCTTGTTTAGAGTGTGTCGCAGATCTCCAGGCTGCAAAAATAGACTACAATAGAAAGAATTGGATCTTAGTTGTTTCATGTGTTGAAAATATCGTAGAAACTCTCGTAAAAGTATTGTTAAAAATAAGTATTGAGAAAAGAGTGCTCAGTATTTTTATTGGTAGTAATTAGACGGACAGTGCGAGTCAATAGAACTATATTACATACAGATACTAGTCCGCATTGCTCTAAAGACATTATCTTCCACGGGAGTAGATATACTTACTTTGAATAACGATATAAGTGTAGAATTTATTTAACATTAACGACAGGGTTAATGTTAAATGAATCTACTGCTGAGCTTTCATGAGTTATGCTTATCATAAGCATAAGTGTAACACATACAGGTTAACGTCGAAGGACTTGATGGTTGTAAAGAGAGTAAGTTCAGTGCTTGATAAAAGCCCTTCTACTTACCCCGGAAGACAATGAGCCGCCGTAAGAATATGTTTCCTGGTTATAATAGCTCCTCCACAGAACTGATATTTATCAGATTTCCTGAGTAATGCAGCTTGCCACGGCCAATCTTTGATCTTTGTCTTTCTGGGTGTTGTACCAACACTCTCAGCTGGTCTACCGTTCAGTCCACATTCTGCAAGAAGTACAAGTTATGATATTTTACAAACAAGAGGAGAGATTTGATTGAGGAGCGCTCTAAGAAAGATAATACCGATACACGGCTCGTAAATCCAAATGCATTTTTGAGTCTAATGGTGTTAACTAACAACATTGAATAAGATGGAGTGTGACTTATTGTTATAATAATAACCTTGGACAAGTTTTACTCACACTCAAGTCATGATTGAAAGGAGTAGAATAACTAGGACTACGTAATGGTTAAAGTTCTAAATGTTTATACCAAGGCATGAATATCTTTAATGAGCCTACGTTTCCCTGCTGGTTCACAACAATCTAACCATGTTAAAAGGGTTTGTTCTTATTGTAGTTGAGAAACTAAGAATCAATAATCTACAGTATAGTATTTTTTAGTGTTTTCATTGTTTCCCATATTGCTGAATTAATTTTTTTCTGACATTTCAGGGACAGAGTAGCATATCAGACCAGCTAAACACGAAGAATCCCAACCTACATCCATAAGCACGTTAGTCTCAAATTTTGAGTAGGCTTGCCTCAAAACAGGTGACTATTCCTCGAGCCATTTAGGACTTCTGAATCTCACTGAATAATACTTTAGTTGCCATCCTATGCCTGTTTAGATTCAACTCATATTATCATTATTTTAATAATCATTTTAAAGCACATTAATTTTTATACATATTTTGGAGTTACATTCAATATAACCTCAGACAAACCTAAAAGGATCTATTGAAAATATAAGAAATATATTTAAGTTATACTTTATTAAATATAATTCAAATAATACAGAACTAGCGTTTCTTCTCTTCCAACATTGTTCCTATTATAACATGAAACGAGGCCAGAAATGGAAATTTCAACATGAGAAAATTGGAAATTCTACTAGTTATCTTTAAATCTAATTGATTAAACAAAAGCTTAGTGCATTACTTCTATTTACTCGAGCAATTTCTACAAAACCCCATTTTTAAGCAAACATTTTCATAATAATGTATTTAAAAGTATTTAATAATAATAAGTATTTAAAATAAATATAAAAAAATTTTCATATTTCAACAAAGAGGTGAATGCACCTTTAACTTTCTATCAATATGCTAAATAGATATTTTAACTTTTAGCAGCAAATCCAATAACTAAGGAACCCTGAGGGTTGGGGGTGCTACAAAATTTTCTTACAATCGCCATGCAAATGAACGGGGCGGATGAATTTCCCCATTCCTCGCAATTTCCTTAGTATAATGAAGGAAAGCTTAGTTTCCATCATTTTTATGTTTTTTGGAAATAAAACTTGCTTACACAGTCTGTCTTTCGGAAAATTGGGTTTTCCTTCTTTTCCCCTCTCTTAAACATCGATTGAGGATGAAAATGACGAAAGAAGAAAATTAAGATAATTTTTTGGATCATCACATTTTACATTTTCTTATTCATCTATTTTCTTATTTTAATTTCGTTCCTATCTTTTACTTATTTCTTAAATTTAAAATCGTTAAAAACCTTTAAGCCATTAAAGGTTGACATTCATGTAATATGATGTCATAGGGCTTCTTTCGTAAGGCTTATGGAAATCGCAATATGCTATTTATTCATTTATTTGCGACATAGGCAAAGACAAATTTACAAAAATTTACATTCGTTCATAACGAAATTACAATATAAAAACAATTATGTTCTAATAATTGTTATTATATTTTAAGACAATATTCTAATTTATAATTAGAAATATAATATAATTATTGTATTATATAATTTCAATATTTATAATTATTATCTTATAAACAATAATATAAGAAAATTAAATAAATAGAATGATAGTGAGTATCATAATTATTCCCTACTAATTTGCTTTAAACATTGTTCTGTTCACTCACAATGATAAAAAATATTACATACAAATAAATAATTTTGTAAAAACAAATAATGAAAGCAATAAAGAATAAATCAACAATCAGTCATTAAAGCGAACAAAAATTAACATTAAAATACTGACAAAAAGGAAAAGAAATAATATATATATATATATATATATATATATATATATATATATATATATATATATATATATATATATATATATATATATACATACCTATAAATACATAATAATAATTCATAGATTTACACATATATTGTTCTAGGCGGGATACAAATCTCGGTGAGGGCGGTATCTCAAGCATTTATGTTACAACATTAGTATGTTGTAACATAAATAGCACATAAATAGCTAGTGCTAATCTTATTATACCTATCAAACTGTGTTAAAACCTGAATGGTACAAATGAGTGAGTGTGAACGAGGTTCCACTGCCCCTTAGAAATCAGAATCCCCACCCCTAAAAAATCAACAAATGTTTGAACCTACCAATCTGATCAGGTAAATCAAGTTTGGTCGTTGTTGTGGTTTCAGTTGAATTGCTTCCTTGTGCCACAACTACTTGCTTCACGGCAGCTTCTTGACCTGAAAACCAAAATTATTTTTCAAGCAAAGATAACATGTGATCAGAGTTGAAACATTTTTAAAACCTTTTTAAAAAATTGGCCAAAATGTGGATATAAAAACCACCCTGCAATTAACTTGTTCTTAAAGCTGAGAAGCCAATTCTATTTTCGAATCCCTCAAAGCGCTTCGGTCCCAGTATGTCAAAGTCTAAAATGAGCGAGATCATAGCCAGCTACTAGTGACGTCTGCCACGAGTAGGCTATGCCAAACACAGGAAAATCTAGACTCCAAGAGATCATAGCCAGCTACTAGTGGCGTCTGCCACGAGTAGGCTATGCCAAACACAGGGAAATCTAGACTCCAAGAGATCATAACCAGCTACTAGTGGCGTCTGCCACGAGTAGGCTATATCAAACACAGGAAAATCTAGACTCCAAGAGATCATAACCAGCTACTAGTGGCGTCTGCCACGAGTAGGCTATATCAAACACAGGAAAATCTAGACTCCAAGAGATCATAGCCAGCTACTAGTGGCGTCTGCCACGAGTAGGCTATGCCAAACACAGGAAAATCTAGACTCCAAGAGATCATAGCCAGCTACTAGTGGCGTCTGCCACGAGTAGGCTATATCAAACCCAGGAAAATCTAGACTCCAAGAGATCATAGCCAGCTACTAGTGGTGTTTGCCACGAGTAGGTTATGTCAAACACAGGGAAATCTAGACTCCAAGAGATCATAACCAGCTACTAGTGGCGTCTGCCACGAGTAGGCTATGCCAAACACAGGAAAATCTAGACTCCAAGCTTGAGGCTGGTCCAGCAAGTCGATAAGGCTGAGGACATGACACAAGTTTGAAGCAAAATAGCTGGCACTGGTTTTAAATATTTATTTCTCATATTTAGGAATAAATATGACACCTGTGTACTTTAAATTAATTTTATAGAACTATAACATTATTATTATAACTACAACATTACGTCTTTTATAACTATAAAAGTGAATCTACTTTAGGAGTAGTGTTGGCAAGGGAATATAGGGTGTAGCTACTGTCTATATCGTCCACTTATCGTTTCATTTATTCATTCATTCATTTCTTTTGTATACTCCTGGGTCTATGCAGGTAAGTAAAACTGCTGCAATTATGACAACTGCCAAAATCTGTTATGATAAATTTCCACGAGCACCTAAATTGTTTGATATCTCAAAACATAGCTAAAGAAGCTATACAATTCGTTAAAAATAGAAGACGTTAAAAATATTATTGTTCTAGGGAGCACAACTGTACCTAAAGTTTGTTTTCCGCCAAGTTTAATCTCTCTCTTGTAAATAGAGATGGAGTTACATACACGCAGACACACTCACACACATACATACTCACACACATATATACACTATGATGAAAAACGCTCAAAACGGATAATTGGAATAAACTCCCAATTCAATACTTTTCCTACATGGTAGAATTGGATTGTAAAATTTTATTGGTTTGGATGATAAAAAATATGAAATTATATTTACCAAACAGAGTATTCTGGGAGTAAGAAATAGTTATAACAGAGAATATAATCAGGAGATAAGACGAGGTCGTGTAAGTCATGGTTTGTGTCTATGGCTGACCACAGGGCGCTATACCCGAGGAACTAAACAGTTTCACAGATTATCACGAACTGAATTCATACAGTTTGTGTAAACCGGATCTAGCACTACCTTGCGGAATTTATACACAACTGAGAGTAAAGAATGATTCTCATAGTTTCAAACCGGCTCCAGAGGATACTCAACTGGACTTCCCCGTCTAATGATAATATTTAGATACGCAAAATTTTGGTCAAACTCTAAAAATAATTATATTGTAGAAAATACTCTAGATAGAGGTTGCCTGTAAACATTTTTATGTCACTCAGACTATAATAGATTCCAATAGCTTTAAGCGGTTACTACAAAAACATTAGGCCGGATTGAGCTGCGCGAAAGATATTTTATAGTCCACAATAACCTATTTTGCTAAGTCATTAAAAATAAATGGCTCAATTTACCATTAGAGTTAAATTTCGACACATATGTACTTCTGTAATGTTAAATCGCTCTATTAAATTTCATTACTGATCACTTATTAGATAACTGCTGTACCCAACAAATATCCTGCAGGTCATTGACCTATACGGGTACATATATACACACAAGTCGGGTACGGGGTACCTCGGAAATTTTTCTCATTACATCGGATTCGCTTTGCTCGTCCTCAAAATATACACTTCCTCCAAATTTATTGTGCAATACGTCTTCGGACTCGCATCGCTCGTCTTTTGAATGCTTTGATATAACCCTACCAAATTTGATATAGTGAGGAAAAGCTTAAATGTACTCCGTCCCTAATTTTCTGTCATATCATATATTAACTATAAACAAAATATATACATAAATCTTAACAATGTATATATTCTTGATCAGTGAGTCTCTTCTTCAAAAATATCCACCCCCAATCCATACCTGTATGACCCTAACCTAGGCTAATTGTTTCTTCGAAAATTCGCTAAAAGTTTTAAAGTTACAAAACCATACACCTAGAACATAAATTGTACAACTTGTGATATAAACACAACTTTGGTTTTATTTTTGTTTCTATACACAGATAGCGCTAGTAGTCTAATTCTTTATCTATAGTCCATACATAACCGCATAACCGCATATCCACCTCATGTGTTTTATTATTTTATAACATTATAGCCTTACTATAAAAGTTATTTTATCCTTTATATTTCGAGATAAAACAAGGAAACGAATAATTTTTATCAATAGTTATTTATTACTTTGATTCTGAGTTATTGACAGACATATATATATTGTACCAATATGTTTGTAGACAGAATATTGATCAATACAAGAAACTGGTGTAAAATAATTATGCAAATCACAGGCAATTGTGGTAACAAGTACAACTATAAACTTGAAGCTTACATTAATAAAACTTACTTGAGTCTATTTTATTTATCATCAATTTTATTGAGAAACTTAAAATAAAAAATAATTAATACATATAAACATAAATTACATTTAAACAGCACAGTTTGATGAGAAACATATTTTTTTCCTATCTCATTGATTTTGAACTGTATTAAATGCTATATATATAATTGTTAAGAATGATTAAGTTTTGTGTGCTTACAACAAGTCAGAAAGAGCTTAGATAGTTAACTTAATTACTTTAGTTTTGAAGTAGTTGACTTAAGTTATTTTTATGTATAAGGGAGGAACTGTAACATTTGTAGCAATCTGGTTCTCCAGAATTTTAAGCTCAATTTGTGAAGGCAAGTAGAGAGATTTATGTGGTGTAAACATTAATTATTCCACTATTATGTGATTGTATTATGACTCTATTATATATATAACTCTATTTTTTGACTTTCTTGTTTGACTTTATCAGTTAATCCCTTAAACTAGCAGAAGACCACTTGCCACAGACGTGAGTGATAAATATACCTCTTAAACCGAGATACGTTAATATTTAGCGATTCTTAAAGAAAAAATGAGTTTATTAGGCTAGGGTCAAGGAGAAGCAGTGTGGGGGCAGGCAGATTTTTGGAATCTGATTAAAAATATATATAATTATATATATGTATATATATATATATATAATATATATATATATATATATATATATATATATATATATATATATATATATATAATATATATATATAATATCACAAAACATGTCATTGATTGACATCATGTAAAAAAATGAATTTTTTTCACTAATACGTTTGAAAATTCGCTTATGTCGTAGCAGTATGCCACTTATATAAACTAGTAATATGGCTGCGAAACGGCCACAGGGCGGCGCGGGGGCCACGGAGTGGCTATGAGACATAAGACATATTGCTTTATTTATAATTACTTGTAGCTACAAAAATAAATATACATAATAATACGTAAAATAATAAAAACAGATAGAAATGAAAATTTACTAATTATGCTTTACAAATTCCTTTTAGGAATAAAATGCGCTAGTTTTTAAATAATTTGTTGTCATTTTTTTTAAGTTTTATGATATCTAGAAGCTTGTTTTCATCAATCTGACAATTATAACAGCCTTTTAACTTATATACGAGGTGATCTGAAAGTTTTATGAAGCCGGCAGTGAGGTGATCTGTGTGGTTAGTTAACCAGGGGGTTATACTGGTGGTTTAAGGTTTCATTAGTATGGATCTGATCCGCCAGATTGTTGGATCTGATTTCTTCAAAGGTTTAGTTGCATGACTGTTGATAGTTTAGTTTAAAGATAATACTCAAAGTCTTCTTATTTAAAAAATAAATAAATAATTAAAATATAAATAAAAATTAAAAAAATAAATAAATAAAAAAAATAATAATAATAATTTGATTGTAAAATTAATTCAAACGTATTTAAATAATCAAAAGCATAGAACTCGCATGTCCACTGCTGCAAAGGATGATTTATGTTTGTAAAATATACTAAATTATAGCAATGAATGTAATGATAAACATAATAAATGGATTACTTACTTCTTATGTAAAAACAAGATTTTATTAGCCTGGCTTGCTGTCCCCCCCCCCATACGTCAACAGTTTGTCATCCTGCCGTGAAAGTAAGCATTGTTTCAATATCCAGGTAAGTATAGTCAGCTTTCTCAAAAGAAATAGAGTAGACGAGAATATGTGGGTAAAATCAGAAAATTGTTTTTCCCAAGTCAAGGTAGGATCAAAATTTACGCCGAGAGTTTCAGTAATTCCTCTCAGTTTGGCAATTTTAAGCTAAAATTGGTTGATTGTCTCTTTCGCATGTCGGTCGGATTTCCTTTGGAATGCGTGAATTTTTAATTACCATCGCGCCAGGATTTTTAATTAGGTAGTCAATTACAATTTTAATTTAATTGTAGTCTGCAAAGCGAATGTACATATCGTTCAGGTTTGGTAGATGGTTGCAAAATATTTAGAGGAGGTCCTAAAACTGATTCTGGAGGCAGAAGAGTTCAGCTTTTGCAAGTGAATTTCCATATATCAAGATATACTGAAATCTATATGTGAAATATGTCATTGTCAAATGTACACAAGTACACGGAATTTGTTGCGATTCAGATGAAAATTGCGGCAAAAGTTTGAGGAATATAATAGATTTCCGCGGTAAAAATAGAGCTTAGTGGCCTTACATGGTCCATAGGCAAGCATTATATAGTTAAATCAAGAAATCATAACTAACTTGACTATTGAAGGTCAATTAAGAAATGTAATACCAAGTAAATTTAAAAATAAATAGTTTGTAATTATTCGTGTGTTTTTCTTAGTTTCAGTAATCTCTTAATAAAAGTATAGAAAGCTTAAAATATAGAAATAAAGAAAAAATGCTGCTTTCTTTGATAAAACACATTGTGAAGTAAAGACATAAATCTTATTTTTATTATAATTTTCTACGTTTATTATAATAACATAAAATTAACTCTACTTTTAGGTTAAACTGTTAAATAAAACTTTAATTAAAAAATAATAAAGGAACACAAAAAACGCAACAGTATTATATTTTGAACGACACACCCTTTAAAAATATTGTTAGGGTTGAATATTATTTTATTGCGAACTAAAAGAATAAATAATAGAAATGAAACAAGTATAAAGAGAAGAAAAGGAAGCTATAGAGGTTAAAACTGTGAAAAATAAAAATTACAGAGTGATAAAGTCGGTAAGAAACAGGGTCACACGCAAGTGAAAATGTCGGGAAAGCGTTTAAAAGCCGTAATGACAGGGGAGTTTTCTTGTTATTGTGATTTTCTTTGTTTTTAGCTCTTACTTATGTCAATTAAGTTGTTTGGAACTTTTAGCACCTTATTTAAGTTTAGCTTTCTAAGTTTAGATATAAATTGCCATACTATAATGGTTTATGCCATAAATGCTTTTGTTAAATACGTGTGTGAATGTTTTAGGGCTTTAATATTTGTGTGGGCTGGATGTGCAGGACAACAATTCCCCGCTCTATTCACTAACCTGATGTTTACAAAATACTCATAAGGATATGCACTATACAATATACTCACAAAACTACTATACTAGTATAATATACTATATAACATACCATAAAATATACTACACTATAATAATATACAATATAACATACACTTAAAAATATATACTATTACTGTTAAAGGCTAATTTTATGTTGTTGGTATTTCTAAACGGTATCTTATCACTTTTTATATCGCGATTGCAAATTAAATTTGACACTAACAGTAACAGACTTCGTTACCTGTTGTATCTGCAAGAACCGCACGAGTGTATTTCTCCCTTTAAGAGCTAATATAAGCTCTTTTTAAAGCTACTATACCCGCTTAAACTCTTCCCTCGTTTAGTTCTCTGTTGGCTTTACAAATATTCTCAAAACACTGAAGAGATTAAACCCACATCACACTATTATAATGTTGGCAAAGTAGAAAACTGGAATGAAAGGCGAAGCATTTATACTGACATATTTAAATTTAACAATACATTTAAGCGATTATATACAAATTAAAACTATAAGTTTTATATATATATATATATATATATATATATATATATATATATATATATATATATATATAATATTGATAGAGTAGGGCGTGAATTGAAGTGAATATTCACGTCCAGTAAATTCTTTGTATAATGCATTAAGGTGCATATATACGATCTACAGATAGTGATCAATAGACTAATCGAGTGCGGTCGCTATAAAATTATTTGTAAAGCTATAGTTTGTTTAGTAAGATCGTCCTAGTTCGAGTTAAAAAGTCTAAAAGTATTTCCTAGTTTGTAGCAAATAAATATTTTGATTTGACTTTTAGCTCTCTGGGCCTTTGCGTATTTAGTTCCTTGTTTAAATAGTAAGATTGCTTCAAGCCTTTGGGCATTTATTCATGGGCCTGAGTGGACTATTTTATAACTATGGAATCTGGAATCTATTGGAAATCTAGATAAATTATCTTAAAAAGCATTCTTAACAGACCTCTTTGTCAGAATTTCGTATTACCTAAAATAAGAGACCATACTAAACCGCAGTACTGTCAAGTTGGGAAGGGCACTCGGTCAAGTTTGGCCTCATCCGAAATAAAGTCTATATAAGCTACGGTTAAAATATTTTAAATAAAATAATACTTGTTAAATAAAATATAAAATAAATATTGCGTCCCCAAAGTCTTGCTTGCAGGCTTAAAGTTGCACAAGGCCTCAACCAGATCTGTGGCTTAGTACAGTTCTCGAGAATATACCGGACCGAGAGTGAGCAGTGTTTTTTCTTAAGTAGTTTCTTAGTTCTTTATTGGCCAGCCTGGTTTAATAAAATGTTATTATAAAGCTTACTGTTGAAATCTCAAATATATACCAATCAAATGCAAAAAGGAACTTACAGCACTAAACAAAGCAATTTTCCGAATAAAACCAATAAAGCAAAATTTCTCAGCTAACCCTGACCTATCCGTTCTCATAATAGCAAGCTACAAAGTTTCCCTAAGCTCAGTGTCATGCCACTCCATGTATTATAAGTCTGGTTCTAGATTATATAGCATTGACAATAACTTCTTTCTTTAGAGTAACTTTTTCATTACTTTTATGTTGGTATGAATGTTTTTATTTCATTCCTTTATAGTCGAATAAATAACTGTTATTTATTAGAAACAGTTTTAAAGTTTCTTTTTGATAAGTTTGTGTATTTCTTTAAGTTTTGATTTTTATATAACATGCTATTCCGGGTGGAACATTTAAAATGCACCAATATTAAATTCTTAAAAATGTGGGGAATACACGGGAATATGGCATTTACGGTTTTTATCGTCCCAATAGGACGAGGCCTGTATAAGCTTAATATTGTTTAGTTTATTATTTCGTTTACCTAAGTATGATTCCTTTTTTTTGGAGGTCAACTGCAGGGTTATATTGAAGTTTAATTAAATAAGTTATAAGAAAATTTGATATTTTTGATTATAAAATAATTATATTTTTTTGAGGTAGTACGTAATTGAGCACTTTATTGGACCGTTTTTAGGATGAGAAGCCAATCATTATTGTTATAGGAGGTTATTTAGTACTTTTCACCTCCGAGGACAATAATGAATGTAAAAAAAAACTCCTAGGACGTAAAAGTTATTCATATATTGCCGCCATTACTGTAATGTAGCGTCTTAAAAAAATCAATCTGTGTTAAACCTTCATGAGTTTTCTTTAAAAACGTTCATTTTGTTTCTGTTTTTGTTCGTAGACTAATTTTTTTTCGTTTTTAAAAGGTGTTCTAATTGACAATTTTTGTGTGTTTATTTGTAAAGCTTTTACATTTTTCAGTAAAAGTGTGAAGCTGGATGAATTTAATGACGGCGATAATATGGAGTTAATAATAATTGGGCGTTTGTTTTTTTTCAATTAAGTATATAGCGCAGTTTAATGAGTGCTATTTTTTGATTTTTTTTAATGAGTGCTACCTCAAAAAAAAAATAGTGTATGCCATCCGGCTTAGAATGTCTTAATGTCTTGGCAATTTTTCCCGACTCGCTTCGCTCGTCGGTAAATCTAATTGCCGTGACATAAAGACAACTTCTCAGCCTTATGGCATAAATAACTATTATTTAGGTTTAAGTAAATATAGATGTTTTAAAGGTAGTATTTGCACGTTTTGTTCGTCGCCCTTAAGAATTTGAGGCATGTTAGCTGGTAGCGAATTTTGCTTACGTAGTGGTTCTTACTGGTGGCAGTCGCATAAAATATGATAGACGGTGAGAATTTGGCCGCATCTTGAACATTGAGGTTTGTCTTGTTTTGTTATGAGATATCCATGCGTCAGTCTAGTGTGCCCAATACGTAGGCGGGTCAGCAAAATTTCTTCGTGTCTATTGTTCCTAAAACTTGTCTGCCATTTGGATAGTATTGGTTTATGATTCCTTTACCTTATTGTTTTATATGCAGTACTATGGAGTGTTAGAAAGGAAGTAAGGGTAGAAGCAATAGTTAGTTAGGGTTATAAATACTTTAAACTTTTAAAGTTAATGTATTAATACATTAATACTTTAAACTTTTAAAGTTAATGTATTAATACTTTAAACTTTTTTTCTGGATTTTCAATGGAAATTCCCCATTTAATATTTGCTCAGAAATTAGCTGTTAATATTTTAAGCAATATTTAATATTTGGTGACATTTTTTACGCATTAAAAGGTTTTTTAAATTGGACCAACCTCATGGGTTCCTCAACACTATTTTCCCACGCTGTCAACTGATTTCAGCCGTGTGTCGTACTATAATCATTAATACATATATATTTTAGCAAATTACATTTGAGGTAATTTAATGTATCGTAGAAGATCACTGAAGAAGACGGGTTCAGGGTTACTTACAGAAAAATTCAACAAACCTTTACAAAATGCAATATGAAGTGTTTATTATTATTTACTACAAATACTTCTTTAACGATTAATTAAATAATACTAATTTACAAATTATATAAAATGTTTAAAAATAAAATTAACCGAAATAAATATAAAATGCAGATGTCATTCGAAGATGAGGATAAATTATTCTTGTTGTACATGGTGGTGATGGTGAATGCTGGTTGGATTTTATATTACAGGAGTTGCTGCGCTGTTGGTGAATTGGACCATCATCGTTGTTGTTTATTAACCGTTGTTGTAGGTTGAATTTGGTAGTTTAAAATCTTATTCTACCCTGAAGGCCACCAATAGTATCATATCTGCGGAATGGGCCTACGTCTTGTCGCTGTCTCGTGGCGAATGCGCCAACGTCCCAATTCTTGCCACCTGCAAAGTCATGGTAGATAGTGGCGCTCTGAGTTCTGACATGGGCGTCTGCGCTGCTGCTCAGAGGATTGTTGTTGTGAGGGTTGAGGAAGTCATGTCTCTCTTTTAACTCGATACCTGTTTTCTGCTCGAAATCTATAGACATGGCAGTGGCGATGAGACAGAAGGCGATGGCGATAAGAAAGCTGATGCGCACCATTTCAATCTGGAAACGAATTATATTAAATTTTAATGTGCTGATGCAGTATGATCTGCTTTATGAACCATTTTTTAGGAAGGCAACCAATGAGCTCAATTTTTTTTAATCTAATGAGGTTTGGCAAATTCTACTGACCGGAATAAAAGAAGGTAAAAATAGAGAGGTGTGACGTCACAAATGGAGACGTGTAAAGTCACAAATGGAGAGGTGTGACGTCACAAATAGAGAGGTGTGGCGTCACAAATGGAGACGTGTAGAGTCACAAATGGAGAGGTGTGACGTCACAAATGGAGACGTGTGAAGTCACGAATGGAGAGGTGTGACGTCACAAATGGAGAGGTGTGACGTCACAAATGGAGACGTGTGACGTCACAAATGGAGAGGTGTGAAGTCACAAATGGAGAGGTGTCACAATGGAGAGGTGTGACGTCACAAATGGAGACGCGTGAAGTCACAAATAGAGAGGTGTGACGTCACAAATAGAGAGGTGTGATGTCACAAATGGAGACGTGTGAAGTCAAAAATGGAGACGTGTGACGTCACAAATGCTACTAGGTAAACTATGTGTTAAAACATCAATGTTTATTAATGGTAAATTTAGAAAAGAAACATCAATTGGATTCGAAAATAATAATTTTGCATGTTATATCCAGGAAAGAGTTTCCGTTAGAATACTCGAGTCGTTATCCACTGTGATAATTAATACTCGTGAATACTGGCTGTTGTCAGTTCCAAAATAAATTGAAGAAAATATATATATTGGTAAATATATATAAAATATTAACCAATATTAGACAGTATTACTAATTTTTTGAAGTGGTAGGCCTGACTGACCCGGTCATGTTTCCTCGTTTTGAAAACTAAGCCGTAACTTTAAGGATTTGACAAAATGTTTATTCATTTAATTAATTAATTTAGCTAATTATGTGTTTTTTATTTATTATAAAAGAATCAAACTCTTAAACACATGTTCAGTGCTTAAGGCAGTATCTGCGGAGATAAAAGAGAGAGTGTATTGGAGCCCGTAGCATTCCCTATGCAGCATAGGGATGTTTAGTTATTTTTGTTTTGTTAATACTCTGAAGATGACAATTTTTAATTGTTGAAAGGTCAGTTGTTATTCGCGATTCAAAGAGATTGTTGTAAGGTTGGCAATACCAATGGCGGGAAAACGAAATGGAGATCAATTTTTTATCATAGGATTAGCATAGGAGCCGATAAAAGGTTTTCTTTTATTTCTTTATTGGTAGTTAACTTGTGATAAATTAGGTAAAAGTTAATAGAACGACCATCGGTGCTAAATTGAATCAGGCTTTTATGACTACAGACTTGAATTTGTCTGATATAACCCAGAAATAGTAAAACCTATACGGATAATTTAAACAAACATTTTACAAAAAAGTGAATATATTAATAATTTTAGTGAGTAAATAAAATTGATTAATAAAGTAAAACACCATTACGGTAAACATCAGCTTGTTATCAGTTAATACCTGTTACAACTAACTTTAATAATTAAATGTAATAAAAAGGTAATTTTGTTCGTTTATGCAAACTAAAATTATTTAAAAGTAACATTAATTAACAATAAATAAAATAAAACACTATATTATGATTTTCACCTTCTTACCACTTAATTTAAATACTAGTGACAACCCATTAAAACCCTATTTTTCATGATAAATTGATTCTACTAACGTTCATACGTCCTAAAATTAATTAAATTAAAGCACTTTGAAAAAAAATTAAAGAAATAATCATCACAAAAAAGGAAAACCAAAAAAATCCCCCATAAGGAATTTAACAACGATCACCATTTCGTTATCAATTTCTTATCAGCAACGGTGGCGCTGCTACGGACTTTGAATCGCGAATATATTAATAAATCTTGTTTAGCCTATTTTCTAAGAAAAAAAGATTTTATGAGGATAAGGTCATGAAGGGGGTTCTCACTGATCAAGAATATATATATATATATATATATATATATATATATATAATATATATATATATATATATATATATATATATATATATATATATATATATATATATATTATATATATATATATATATATATATATATATATATATATAATTTTTAGTTATGCTAATCGGAAAAAATGTTTTTATTACGTCATTTACAGTCAATAATGACCTCCGCAAAAATTTCTAAAAACCACTACTTGGAAAAAAAATAAAATTTGGCACGCATGTATTCCTATAAAAGAACAACAAATGCTAAGTTCCATGCCATTATCAGCATTAGTCAAATTGTTATGAAATAACATGTATACTTTTTTTTTATCAAATATCAAAATCGCAAAAATAATGTAGCTGAATTGAAATTCGGTACAAATGTATCTCTTTATGTAATAAGTATTTTTTTGAATACGGCTCAAATATTGTGGAATCATTCATGTTTAGCTCTATCAAGCGAGATCAGCACTTGGATAGGAGACCGGTAAAACTAAAAGGGAGATTTTCACTGGGAGATTTTCAAGGGAGACTTACATTAATATTGAATCCTAGATCTTTCTAGATTATACTCTGAGAAAGTTTTTATACAGTGAGGAAAGTTCCGATGTTCCCCGTGCCAAACTTTTTAACTTGCAAAAGTTTTAAGGAAGATAAAATTTAAAAAGTTCTAATAAAAATGTACTTACGAAAAGTAGTTGATAGTAGAAGTAGAAGGTATATAGAGGCTATGTTGCTCTGTAAACAATTGATATCTTCTAACAGAGTCTGGCTCGTTTATATATCAATATACATTCTATTTTGGGGTAACTGATTTTTCTTCAGGGAAATACAGAATATAAATTTTAAAAATCAATTCCTATCTCTACTTTGGATTGTATATTCACAGATCTTAGGGTGTTTTTCAAGATTTCGTATCTTAAAAATTTCCCGTAGGATAAAAAACCTGCAAATGATGTGTTCTATCGCATTCATATATGAATTCACGAGTAATCACCAATAACTCATGTCAGTAAGTCACATAGTAATGCTCCCATTTTGGTGAAATCATTATTTGATTATAAAGTACTTATCTTAATAATTATTTTAATATATGATGTCTTTTCTATAAATATGTATATTGTGATATAATTATCTGCTGACATATATATTTTATACAAAATAAATGTTTTTAGCTCAGTGAGATAAGGCAGATACATTTTGTTTCTAATAACAGTGATATTTTTTATTTTTATAGATTTTTTTTATTGATATAGTCTCTTCCTAAATGGAGAAAAAAGCATTGCAATAGCAGAGAATTTGGCCCTCAGATTCCTATCTGTTGCCCATTTCCTAATGCCTACTAGACCAAAAAATTGAAACCATGATAGATGCAATTATTATTATCGTGTGCATGTATGGTTGTGTCTGTGTAAGTATGGGTGTGTGTTCATGTATGGGGTTTTTTTTCATGAATGGGTGAGTGTGCATGTATAGGTGAGTGTGCATGAATGGGTGTATGACATTATGAATGTGTAATATGACATTATTTTGAGACATCAATAATGACGAATGAAGTTTGATGCAGCAGTTGCAGTATGTAGAATACGGCTTGTTACATTCCGAGGTCTACTTTGCGCAGTTATATTGAGTCAGACCAATCGTTTCCACTGATTTAGACGAGAAATGGTACACGCAGGGTGATAGACAACACACGCGGGGTAATGGACAACACACGCAGGGTGATAGACAACACACCCGGGGTGATGGACAACACAGGCAGGGTGATAGACCAGATAGCCCTAAAATCCGCATAGATTGAAGGGCCGAGTGATTCCAAAACAAGCATTTATTTTAATAAAGTTGTAAAGATAATTATCTTTACAATAATTATCTTTAAGATAATTATCTTATCTTTTTATTTTTATTTGTTCATCTCTGTCTCAGGGGATAAAACTACCAAAAGCCTCCGAAAGGAAATAAATCCCTCCCCTCTCCCTATTTATAAATTATTTTATAACCATGTATATTATTTTACAATGAAATTGTCCGACATCTTGAAAGAAGAAATAAAAAAGAATACAGTTCTGCCAAATCATTTGACTAGTAAGTCATTAATCACTTGATATCTACAGATGTTGTTCATATTGTAATTTGAAATGTATTTCGTACTTTGACATATTTTGATGATGAGTAGTAAGGTTTTGATTGATTAAGCTGCTGTTAAGTGATATATTGCTGAAAATGTAACAGATGTAATTCTATAATAACCAATTTCAAATCTTTTTTGCACTTTTTATAAACAATAGCTGATGTGACGACATCTTCAATGCAAAACGACCTGAAATGTAATCTTTATATTTTTTATAATATAATGTTTGTCGTGAAATATGCATTGTTTAACTTCATTAATCATGAATTAATCATGAATTAATCATGGTACTTTGCTAGCTTTTCTGACAACTTCAAGTCCCCACTCTCATTTTGTACCAGTTAGACTTGCGGTCATCCACCATTCTTGCAGAAAGTCTTTTCAGAAGGAATAGACAATCGCATGGTCAAGGCATATTCCAAGTAGTCGCCGGTCCAATCAGTGACCACACTAGATGTTTTATTTATTGAAATCAGATAAAAAAAAAGGTCATGAAACAAAGTCAGGATAATCTGTTTCACTTGCTTCGGCGGAAAATGGTCAAGTTATAGTTTTCTACAATCATAAGAGAGAAGTTTATACTGGTCAGCAAAGGAGCCAAAAGTTAATTTGGACCTTAAAAAATTCAATATATAAAAGAAGTGCAACTGGTGATCTTAACTCAGGTTGCCAACTTAAAAAAATACTATTTTAACGGAGTTGGAAATACTTTGGGGTTTTTAAGTATTAGATTGAATTATAATTAATAAGCTACTTATTAATGTAGAAAATGGTTTATTATAATTATTAAGAATAATAAATTGTATTTTACAAATTGTTTTCTAACACGAGAAGTGTTACATGTTCATATCGAGATGGCCAATAGATTTGATGAATATTGTGTTTACAGATGAAATAGTACAAGTAATTTACAGAAGGATTAGCTTTCTATTATTCTCTTGTTTCCATACAATTTTATTTTGTAACGTTTTAATGAAATACTTTTTGTTTGCATAAATTTAAATTTTATTTGCATTTTAACTTTCTTTTATTTATAGGTGTTTTTTAGGTGTTTGCGAAAAATCTGAAATTGGGATTTCACCTGAGCCATCATGTTCAGGTGTTTGGACCTACTTATAAAGACCTACTCAGATCTCCTGAGTAGTTTTTATAAAGTTATCTGTCTGTATGTGTGTGCCAGTTATTATAAAAATAACACTATCAATAATTAAACATATATATATATATATATATATATATATATATATATATATATATATTATATATATATATATATATATATATATATATATATACAGTTCATACACCTCACTCAACGCGGGTAATCGGTCTCGGTAGAAAAAATATATTACTTAGCCAACGTTTCGGCGACTATAATGTAGCCATCATTCAGGGCAAAACTAAAACATAGTTCAAACAATATATCAAAAATAGAAAATATCAAACAAGGTATCAAAAATAGATAATACAAAAAACCTAACATAAATTGACTAGAAATGAAGACTTACGTGAAGCTAAATTAAAGACTAGATTCACATAGTATTATAAAAGTATAAAATTAATTAAATGAGCAAAAGATATAGAAAAAACTACTACATGACAGTGTAAAAAAGTAAACAAAGTGATAAAAGATAAGCAGCACTGTAGGGTGAGAAGAGAAGGTATTAAGTGAAAAAGAAACTAAAGATGGACGACAATGTTGTGATGGAAGAAGAAAAATAAACAAGAGACTTAGGTGGGATCTGAAGCAGGTCCTAGGAGATATTTATAAGAGTCTATTATCTTTGACACATCAGATCTGTTGTTCATAGCGTTTTTATTCCCCCGAATGTAGAGCATTTCAAGAATCTTACGCTTCTTATTATTTTTCTCCGTGCAAAGTGCTTTGACATTTTCCGGTTCAAGATCTGCGTGATGCCCTAGGTCAACACAGTGAGCTGTCAAGGCTGTCCTTTGGCGTTCGCCCCTATCAATGTAATTTTTAGGTGAGTTTTTACGGGTAGCGAAGTAAGTGGATGTTTCGCCAATATACACTTTGTTACAGTCCTTACAGCCAATCTGATATATAATACCAGACTTCTTAGCCATAGGGATCACGTCCTTGGTCCGGCTAAATAGATTACCCACCTTCCTGATGGAATATTTGGCAAAAGACATATCTGGCACTGAACCTCTAAGGACACCAGTAAGCTTTTCAGTCAACCCTTTCACATAAGGCAACCGGAAATAGCCCATAGGGGGCGGAGGTCTTAATTCCAAGGCATTACTATTATCTCTGTTATAGATGATAGAATTTATTACTCTCTTTGGGTAGCCGTTTTTAGAGAGAATTCTCCTAATAGTATCCTCACCATCCTGTATATATTCAGCACTAGACATGTCTCTTACCCGCTTCAGAAAGTTCTTAGCCACATTAAGTTTAGTGGAAAGGGAGTGTTGAGAGTCATAATGTAGAATTCTACCGGAGCTAGTGGGTTTCTGGTACCAATTCGTAGAGAGGGAGCCGTCCTCATTCCTAATGACTAAAAAATCAAGAAAAGGTATACAATTGTCATTAGGTAGCTCAGTAGTAAATTTAATTCTCTCATGAAAGCTGTTGAAAACCTCCAATACCTGATCGATTAAGTTTTTGGGTAGGCTAAGGATCATGTCATATCCTATGCCGGCTTATATATATATATATATATATATATATATATATATATATATATATATATATATATATATATATATATATATATATGATCATTAACTCACTTGAATATGATATCATTAAAATTAACTTATGCTCATAATCCAGGTAGTATCTATGTAAAATAAACTACATTCAATATTCAAAGCCTTATTTATATTTTTTATTTAATGTACGACATTGATCACATATAATTATTCATATAATTGCATTTTGCGAATTAATTAGAGCCACCAATTATAAAAAAATAATAGGTTCCCAGATCATATCGGAGGATATTTTGTCTTTCAAATATTGCAATTTATTATAATTTTGTTTTATATTATTTGCTGTGTAACACGACTGATAGCTGTGCTTATCAAGCCTTACCTTTACTACTAAGCAGTGATTACTTTCAATAAACACTAATATGGTTACATCTATTTAAGCTCCACAACATATATAAACAACATTTTTAAAAATTGTCGTAATAATTTAGTTAATCATTGACATACATAATGTCGATTGTTTCATTGCTTCTTCTTCATTTTAGTTTTATAAAGAACTAGTTAACATTTAATATGGTTAGATTTAATTAGCATTTTGAAGGAAATCTATTTTTTATTTTAATAACTTTATCATGAGACTGAATTTATTTATTTTATTGCTGAAAATAATTTGTACTTAGGCGTATTTCCTTCATTAAAACATAGCGATATTTCTGTTTTTATGATTTGTAAAGTTTTTTAATTACATTATTTATTTTTATTTGCGACAAATACGTGATAGGTTACATATTTGTAAATGACCAGATGTGCGTTTTTTATTTATTTTATTTTTATTATTTCGTTAGACCATTAATATTTGTTTTAACTCTTTAATCAAACAAATAGTATTTCTTTGATTGAAAAATATTAAATGTTTAATATTCTGTATAATATGTTATAGATGTGTACTTAGAATAATACTATATATAGAAGGAGCACTACTGATAACACGAAAGCCGGTTCACTGGTGCAACTAAGTAATGCTGCCACCCTTACAATGTACAATTTTCTAAAAAAAAGTTGGCAATACTTCCGGTTGCTAAATTATTATGTTCTATTATTAATTAATGATTGATTATTCATAAAATACTATTATAAATATCGGTGCATTACAATAGTTTATGCATTTTAAATTGTAGTTTTACGTATTTATTAAAATTATATATAAAAAGTAGTCCTCGTCAACTAAATGTAGATTCTTGTATTCCGCCACCCTTTTGCTATCTAAGACCAGTTTTATTAAATACTCAGTAGGTGTTTTAAGTTATTATATTTGTTCTTTACGATCTTTCTTCATTAATAGATATTTATGACACATACTTAAAATAATGTTTTGTTGTCAGGTTGGCAGCATTACTTAGTTGCACCAGTCAACCGGCTTTCGTGTTATCAGTGGAATTACATTGTGTTTACGGTCCTGTGCTCCTTCTATATATAGTATTATTCTAAGGATGTGTAAATAGTAATCTAGAAAAACTGATGTTGCGAAAACTCCCATTTTCAGCGAATTCGCAAAGGAAAAACGTACTTTTAAGTAAGTGAGGTGATGTGATATAGAAAGATGCGTGATATCGAGATTCACTGAGCTAAATATCAGAATTTTATTCTTAACCACTTGTCTATTTTATTTACTAATGTATTAATTCTTTCAAATTGTATCTTTACTGAATTATCATGTAAACAAAGAAAGGGGTTACTGTTCATTTTATAGAGAGTGAACAATAATGCTTACTTGATCAGTTAACTTATATTGATCAGTAGATAGGGAATGTATTGCTTCCATAGAGTTACACTTAAAACCTTGTAGGTGTCCTTAAAAAGAACGTCGGTTTTGTTTCCAGTGCATGTTTAATAATTATAATATATTGATGCTTAAAGACATGAATGTTTGGAAATACTTATGAGATGAGAAGAAATTAAGTCTTTGGTTGCAATTTTACTTTAAGTTTGGTACTTGAAACCTTTGATTGGTACTCTATTCTTGTACTGTTTGTACTTTTGGCTATGTAATGTGTATTGGCTTCATGGTTGGTGTGTTACTTTGGCTATGTAATGTGTATTGGCTTCATGGTTGGTGTGTTACTTCGGCTATGTAATGTGTATTGACTTCATGGTTGATGTGTTACTTCAGCTATGTAATGTGTATTGGCTTCATGGTTGGTGTGTTACTTGTAGAGACAGCTTGTACTTCTCGTCTCATTGTTGTTGTATTATAGTTTAAAATGCACAGTGACTGTAAATAGTTGCTTTATACTTTTTATGCAACAATTCATCCAAAACAACTCTAGGGACAAAACAACTCTGTTTTCTTTCAATTCCAACTCTAGGGAAATTATTTTTTCGTTTAATATTAAGTAGAGTTAGTTTCAAAGCATCCCTTATCTCTTGTTTCACCCTGGTTAACCAGTTATTTTTGACAATAACAATTCTGGAAGTACTCATAATTATCCAGTTGGTTTTACAAAACTATGCCACAAAAATTGGTAGGGCGCACTATTATTAGCACTACAGTCAGTGTTTATCTTTAAAGGTTTTAGCGCATTTCCTTTGAATAATACAGACAAAATGAGTTACGAGCAGTGCTTGATAATTGAGTAACTGCTTAGGTTATTAAGCATAAACCGGAGCCTTAAGGAAGAAAACGGTTGTAAAGTATGGAAACACGCATTCCAAAAGAAATTTGCCTGACATGCGGACCACCGCGCCAGAATTTTTTTTGCATTAAATTGTTTAAATTAGTTGTATAAAAATTAACTTATAAGATTATTGTGTTTTATTTTATTTTTGATATGAACTGTTACTTTTTGTTTGATAATAATCAAATATTTTAATCACAGTTTAATGTAAAACCATGGTTTATATTTTAATAAAGTATAACCTAGTTATCGATAAATAGAAGCTTAAAAATGAAGAAATCCAAGTCAGTAGTGATAAGAGCCTGATCCTGAAGTAATCGAAGTATTTATCTATGAAATATTGACAATTTTTGTACTTGGTCATTCTATTAATTTTAAACTCATTTATTGCAAATTAAGAAAAATGAAGAAATGAATGAATCATTTCCATCGGATCCAATGCTAATCTGATTATAATAAAATTATTGACTATCTTTACGTTTTCCCGCCATTGGTATTGCCAACCTTACAACTATACCTTTGAGCATATAATATAGCAATGCTATATGTTATATCTATATGTGCAATGCTATATGTGCTATATGTGCAATGAGTCCTGCTATATGTGCAATGTTATGTCTTGTGTGATGCATATGTGTGTGATGTCCTTATGTCTAACTGCATAAGGTGTTTTGTGTTTTTAAGACCTCCTAATTGGTGTTTTTAAGACCTCCTAATTGGTTTTTACCAAGTTGTCTAACTGCATATGTGTGTGAGTGTGTCTGTTATCATCGCATCCCCTAGAAACTTGGTACAAAGATCATTCTTTAGGTCTTGTTGTTTGATCAGGAAAATATTTTTTTATGACGTCACAGAAAATATTTCAAAGATTCATTAAACGCAGAAACATTTGTTACATAGTTTGAGATTTGGTACGCATGTTGTCGCATATAAGACCAACATATGTGCCTAGTTTCATCTCATTATCAGCATTAGTTTAATAGTAATAGTTTTTAGAATGACTTTTCGTTGAAAAAACCTGGAAATAATTCAATTGAGTTGAAATTTAGTACAAGCAACTTTCTTTAGGTAATAAATAAGTTTTATTTCAATACGGCAAGAATATCTATGGTTTTTTGTTGGATTTTATAATAAAAACAGCATTAAGCGAGGTCAGTGCAGGGATGGGTGACTGCTGGGAATCAAACAGATGTATTTTCTATTTGAGGACGAGCAAAGCCAGTCTGATGTAAAGTTGACGATTTGTATACTCTGAGGAGAGGTGAAGCGAGTCCTATGTGGTGGGGGATAGTTCCGAGGTACCTTGCACCCGACTTCTTATAAGTATGCAACCAAACATTAGTTTCAAGACGCCATCAACGTTCTAAGCATGACAACTTTAAGCCTCTGTGTCCATATGGTTGATTGTATTACAATTAACGCTAAAAAATTGCGGAGGCTGCTAAAACTTGGTTTTTGTAGCGTCCTTGTAACTAAAGTGTAAAGGACATATCTTTGTGTTCATAAATATATTTGAGTGTTTCATATGTGTGCGAGTGTATGTGTGTATGTGAGTGAGTTAGTCTTTGTATTTGTATATTAACATAAACAGAATTAAAGTTGAATTCGTCAATTTATGTATTGTACTCTGTTGTACACTACGAGTATATATCTACTTTAAATCACATGCAATTTATTCTATATCTAAATTTAGATTTTTTTTAAAATTTATATATATATTTTTTTTTACTTGAAACTTGCAACTTTATTCCTTCTTTGTTAAGTGGGAGTATTTTTTTAAAGAACGTCAGTGAGTTCTTTATTATACGGTGGTTAAATGGCACGATATTTATTTGTTTCTTTGTATATATGTTTGTTTGTACGTCTCAAACTGCCGTAAAAATTAGTCGATTATAATCAAATTTGGTGTGCGTGAGTGCGTGTAGTACTAATTACGTGTCAGAGCTGTATAGTTTTTGGATGAAATTCGAAAATGGTTTTTATTATGGCGGACCACTTACAAATTATTTTTGTGTGAAAAAATCAAGTTGTATATCGATAGAAAGCTCTTGAAGAGTAGAAAACCAAAACATATGACACGTGTGTAAAAAATCAAAAATAACTTCTCATTTTCAAAATGTACGCCAAAATAGCGGAAGTTAAATACATCGATAGAAAGCTCTAATAGAGTAGAGAAAAGACTTGCTAATTCAATATGACCGCCACAATTTTAAAACAATTAGAAAATAATGAGTTTTAACATTTCTTGGCATAAAATGTTATTATTATGTATGCAAACTGAGTTCCTTCTTAATACTAAACAAGCAAGCGAAGCGAGCCCTATCACTTTTTATAAGTATTAAAGGAATCAAGCGAGCGAAGCAAGTCCCATTTTACGTGCTTTATGACAAACTTTTGCAATTGTGTGTGTAAATTGAGCCTTATTCTATATATATTAAATTTAAATTTCTTGAAGACTGCAATCCTTTATAAATATTAATTTATTTAATAACCTTTACATATAATAATCTTCACAACGTTTCATTGAGCCAAGCTCAACATCTTCTGGTGAAATCAAATGACACTGAAATTGTAATGTAAAAAATTTTTTTTATAAACAAAATATAAAATTTAAATTAATTTAGAAAATGACAGAAAATGTCAGTAAACCAAAATATTAAGAAGGCAGGGACAAATTATTAAATTTAAAATATTTTAAATTTAAAAAGACCCCCTAAAAATACAGTGCCTCCGTCTACAAATCACCGTTATCTTAATAATTTGTCCCTGCCTCCTTAATATTTTGGTTTACTGACATTTTCTGTCATTTTCTAAATTAATTTAAATTTTATATTTCGTTTATAAAAATTTTTTTCACATTACAATTTTAGTTTCATTTGATTTCACCTGAAGATGTTGAGCTTGGCTCAATGAAACGTTGTGAAGATTATTATATGTGAAGGTTATTAAATAAATTAATATTTATAAAGGATTGTAGCCTTCAAGAGATTTAAATTATATATATATATATATATATATATATATATATTATATATATATATATATATATATATATATATATAGTCTCTCTTCGTCTGTGGAAGAACTTAAACAGTTCGAAACGTTACGTTTTTATTGTAAGTTTTCTAAATGTCTCTATTTATTTCTATATAATTAAGTATATATATATATATATATATATATATATATTATATATATATATATATATATATATCACCAGTCCAAAAATTTACTCTCTTATTCTATATATTTGCATCTATATTTAGAGCAAACTAGAGAGCGAAGCGTGCCTCTAATCATGCATTCACGTATATATTTATAGCAATCTAGGGAGCCTTTTTTATTAATATTATATTTTAGCAATCTTGCGATCAAAGCAAGCCGCTAATCATGCATTCACGTATATATTTAAACCAATGTAGCGAGTTAAACCAGCGAGTTCTTTTTTAGTTACGTGTATACATTAATATACATCTAGCGTGCAAAGCGAGCCCCTTTGCATATATTATAATATATATATATATATATATATATATATATATATATATATATATATATATATATATATATATATATATATATAGCTCTCTAGCGAGCGAAGCGTCCTTTTTTCTTAAATATTTGCATTAATATTTATAGAGTTCTAGCTAGCAAAGCGAGCCATTTTTAATGAACAAAATCCTACATTTTAGCATTTTGCAAGCTAAGCGAGCCTCCTTGCAAGCGAGTGAAGGGAGCACCTAATTTTTATATTAGCATTTGCTAGCGAAGCGAGCATTTCTTTATATTTATGTATATATTTTTTAGTAATCTGCCAAGAGATATCCTTATTTAACTAAGCGAGTGCAGTGAGCCTGTTATTTATTATTTTATTTTATGTATTTTTAACGCAAGTTCCTGATTCAACACATTACTAGTTTGAAATCAATCCGTTTTTAATTATAAATAGATAATAAGGGTAAGTGAGGTTTGAGATGAGCTCTTACTATTCTTCGAATTAGCGACCTGAAGTACCGGAGGACTGAGTTACTTCTCTCTACACTCTATCAATCAAATTGCTATTCCAGTTCAAGTCTGGGTTCAAATCTCCCATATAGTTTCGGCATTATTTGGAAAATTAAGGTCTTATCATAGCCCTTATCACCAGTCAGTGCTGCCAACAACAAGAATTTAGTACAGCTGTCTATTGCGAAATGTTGTCCATATTTTACTTTTAGAGTACGATAGAATTAAGCATTAAATGATATATTATAATTCTGGGTGTAAGAAAAATACATTATGTTTGATATATGTCATACAATAATTAGAATACAAAACATAGTTTTAACTTATGCATTCATTAGTTATTTTATTAATTAAATTGTTGTTGCGTATCATTTAATACAATCATTTTATTATTTTTTTATTTTAATTTTGATATAATTAAAAAAAAAAAATTAAGGTAGGTTTTGTCTTCAACTGAGAGTTATTTATATGCGATGTATTAAAAGATTTCTTATGTTATTTTGTTAAAAGAAAACAAAAAATATCAAAATGAAGCGTGGGATGCGCAGGCGCATTAGAAAAAAACACCAGAGTAGACCACATGGTCGTGGCGGAATTTTGGAACGCAGTACGTCGTATAAAACATATGGTTGCAATATGGAGTGTTGTGAACTTAAAGTGCATGTATTGCTAACACCTGTTTTTGAGATTTTTTTGTTGTTGTTGGTAGAAGTGAATAACGCGGGAGGTAAAAAGTGAG
>JACMZG010001870.1:52729142-52806642 GCA_018340805.1 Microvelia longipes | reverse complement strand
TATATATAGGGTGGCCCTTAAAAATGAACTTTCTTTTTTCTTTGCTCCCAACCCTAATTTTGTTCGAATATATGAAAAAAAATTCCATTAAAATTTCAGCCCGATCGGAGGTGATTAACAGGTGCCGCCGGGCCTTTGAAGTTTTACAGGTGTCAAAATTCGTCAAAATTGTGATTTTCGTGACCAATTTTTTTTTCTGTGATTTTTTACATTATTTTTTAAGTAAAAACAATACTTAATCCACTAATAAGACACTATGAACTTATCATTATGACCTGAAATCATCTTAGTTTGTACTTACTCTGACATTTAATGGTGGACATATATATTTTTTCTGAAAAATTTTTCAAAAAACTTTTTTTTTTCTCTACACTGCAAAGTATAACTCATATAATATGTTTTTTTGTTATCAATTCATTGGTATAATATGTTCTTGTATACTGTCTTCTATAATTAAGGACCAATAATTGGTTATTTATACCAAAATTAGCAGACCTAATGTGTAACATACAAAACACTGTCATCCTATCTCGCAGTAGGTGAAAGCTAAGTAATGTGTATAATAGTCCAATTCAGTTTCAAGAATTTTCTATTTGTTTTTTAGTTTGAATTTATTTTCAAACAAGCCATTATTGTGTCATCTGAAACTTATTATGTTACCCCCCCCCCCTCTCTTGCCTATTATGAAATATTAAATTTTAGACAATTTTCACAAAAAAATTATTAGAATAAAGAAAGGCAAGATAGGTTATAACTTTGAATAGAGTTATTAATACATTAATATTGACACAAACTTGTTTACCAAAATAATTTCAGGTAAAATAACTCTAGTGTCCACTTAAGGATTAAAGATGAGTCAAGGAAAATAATGGTATTTTCTTATTTTTTTGGTATTTCTTATTTCACTATCATCTTGCATGGGCAAGATGGAAGTGATCTTAGCAAGGGTACTATGAATGAATCATTTTAATCCCTTTGACTTACTTAAAAAAAGTTCCAGTCTTAGATCAGACAACAAACTGTTACCATTAAATGTATTAAATTCTTTTTTAAATCAAGTGTTTGGTTTAAGTTGTTTGTTAAAGTTATAAAATGACAAGTGAAAGAGTTCTTCGTTCTGACCATTGGAGTTGTCTTTAGAAAAATTCTTCTAAAACGACTGAGTTTGCTATGAGTAGTCGTTTTGCTTTTACGGACAGGCTGGATGATTTATTTGATATTGCCTTTAGTGACGCCGAAAATTAAATAAAAATCCAGGAGGACATAGAGTTTTAGCGGATGCAAAGAATGAAGGGGCGACCTAGTGTTATGCTGGGAGTTGACATTAATTTACACAGGGCAGAATAGAGAATTGCAGAGCAGAAGGAGGAAGAGGTCCGTAGAAAAACTCGATGCTTAAAGGATATTGATCGATCTAGTTTGTTTGCGGAATTGCTACCAAGCACCAGAAGCAGTAGTAGCACAGACGACAGTGAGGGAGTTTCTGATGAGCCTGTCTCTGATGCAATTTTTCCTTCGTTGTTGGGTAGCAGCGTTAGATAGGTGCAAATTTAGGGACAGAGATGCTGTTCATATATTAGTTGCCACAGCAGAAGCGTCCTACCATGATGCAAAGGACTTGGTAATTAACAGAAATTCAATAAGCCGTAAACGATCCTAGTTTAGGATTCTTAGATACATGGAAATGTTAAAAACCTTTAGTATTGATAGAAATTAGTGTGCTGTCGTGCTTTGAGATGGGAAGCTTCTTCCTAATATTAAAAAAGACAATAAGATAGAGAGGTTGGCAGTTCTTATTTCATATGGCGGAAAATACAAGTTGGTAGGAGCTCCGAGCATAACACAGGCTACTGGAGCAGAATAAGCCGCAGCAGTCTATAAATGTCTTAAAGAATGGGGACTTCTTGATTCAGTCCAAGCGATGTGTTTAGACACCACGGCATCGAACGCCGGTAAGAACAATGGAGCTTGCAGAAATATTGATAACCTCTTAGAAAAGGATTTTCTATACCAGTCTTGTAGGCACCACATATTTGAAGTGGTGTTAAAGGGTGTATTCAATGAAGTGGTGGGACCGACTTTTGGGCCAGATGTTCCACTGTTTTCTAGGTTCAGAAATGCATGGGGTCAGATAGACCCGAAAAAATAGTCTTCTGGTATTGAAGAAGGATGTCCCAGAAGTTTAAGAAGAAATATGCTTGACTTCTTCGTAAAAAGTTTAAAAGAAAAACAATTAAGAGAAGATTACAGGGAGCTAATGGAGCTGGCAGTGATTTTTCTAGGAGAGACCCCGCCTCGAGGAGTGTCATTTAGAAAGCCAGGTGCTATTAGCCATGCAAGATGGATGTCGATGGCGATCTATTGTTTAAAAATTTATTTATTTAGAAGTGAGTTCAAATTGTCTACCAAAGAAAAATCATCGATGAGAAAAATTAACATTTTCCTTATTAGAGTGTATTTAAGAGCGTGGTATGATGCTACAAGTGCCAGTAAGGCCCCAATGTCTGACTTTTATTCAGCAGTATTTTATTCAGTCATTAGTCAATTGCGAGGCAATATATTTAAAAATTAGCAATGCTGTACTAAAAAAATTATTAAATTTGTTAATGGTGAATAAATTTGGTAAGGGAAGAGGGGGGGGGGTCAAGCAAAGGGGTTAACATGCGAAGTTTCAGTTGTCACAATAATGGCTTGTTTGAAAATAAATTCAAACCAAAAAACAAATTAAAAATTTTTGAAACTGAATTGGACTATTATACACATTACTTAGCTTTCACCTACTGCGAGATAGGATGACAGTGTTTTGTATGTTACATTAGGTCTGCTAATTTTTATAAATAACCAATATTGGGCCTTATTATAGAAGACAGTATACAAGAACATATTATGCCAATAAATTGATAACAAAAAAACATATTATATGAGTTATACTTTGCAGTGTAGAGAAAAAAAAGTTTTTTGAAAAATTTTTCAGAAAACATATATATGTCCACCATTAAATGTCAGAGTAAGTACAAACTAAGATGATTTCAGGTCATAATGATAAGTTCATAGTGTCTTATTAGTGGATTAAGTATTTTTTTTTTTTACTTAAAAAATAATGTAAAAAATCACAGAAAAAAAATTGGTCACGAAAATCACAATTTTGACGAATTTTGACACCTGTAAAACTTCAAAGGCCCGGCGGCACCTGTTAATCACCTCCGATCGGGCTGAAATTTTTATGGAATTTTTTTTTCATATATTCAAACAAATTTAGGGGTTGGGAGCACAACATTTCTAACATTTTTTTTTCACCCCTATACCTAAGAGCCACCTAATATATATATATATTATTATATATATATATATATATATATATTATATATTTATATATATATATATATATATATATATATATATATATGTATCATATTATATATATATATATATATATAATATATATATATATATATATATATATATATATTATATATATATTATATATATATATATATATAATATATATATATACATATTATTATATATATATTATATATATATATATTTATATTATATATATTTATATATATTGTATGATTTATTATGACCTTAGCATACTCTTGAAGGAGGTTACAATAAGTTTGCTTAGATACAACAATTCAGCCCTGCGAGAAATGCAGTCTTCGCAAGTCTTTGAATGTATTGGGATCGGGTATGACTCTTGTAATACATGGCTATGGCGTCAAACCTCATATGAGGTAAATACTATAATCTCTATATGGCTGTACATCTTTTCCAATATAAAAAGCATATTTAACTCTCACCAAACGAAAACTCTGATATATTCCCAGCAAGGTGTTAACTCTTTGGCTATATTTAAATAAAAGATGAGCTACAGTAGGCATCATACTTAAAGATGAAACTAATTAGGGCAAAGTTTCCAATCCAATGTTGGAGTTAATCTTCTATCTGGTGTTGCCTATTAATGCTATTTCTTTAAATTAGTAAACAATTAACCAAAAAGCCAAATAAATTTTTTTATTATTATTCGGTTGAAAAGTGACACAGGCATTCCTAGCTTTACAAATATGGTAAAGTTGGGTCTTGTTTTAGAAAGTTAAAGCCGCGCTCTTACAGGTTACGACTCTAAGAATCACAGCCGAGTTATCAAGTATTTAATTACATGGCATTACAGCTACGCTGTTATTAGCTACTCTCCTAATAGCTACACTTAAGAAAAATAATAATTAATTACTTTATTACCTAAGTTATGCATGGTTTTCAAAGTTAATTATAACTTTCCAATACTAATTAAAGAAATAATTTGTCAGACACAAAAAAAAGTTTGATTTATTATTTGATTTAAATGGCTTTATTAGAACCAAATGTAAAGTTTAAGTTTAGAAAATAAGCATCCAAGCTTTTGAGGAGGAATAGGTCCTAATTAATACAAAAAAAACTAATTTTGCCGAGCTTTCGATATAATTTAATCTTTTTCAAGGCTTAACATATTAAATAATAACAAAAACAGTTGCATAGTGGTTTACACTAGATGTTTGGAAAACAACTAGAGTAACAGACAAATAATACCGTTAAAAACAAAAAAGGTAACAATGTTATTGAGTTAAATTAAGTTCTAAACAAAGATCTACAGTTAAAAGTTCCTATGCAAGACCCACTTAAATAAATAAATCTTTACAGCCAAATGTTATTGATTATGATTGCAATCATATATATAAATGTTACTAATAATATGGTTATCTACTAATAATATATAATTTAAAATATTATTGCACTAATTATTTTTAAATGGAGGTAACAAATTTTTATATATTAAAAACCTTAGCACTAAGGTTTGAGATATCAGACTTTTTATTACAAACATTAGGGTTAGTCGATATGTATGTCATTTCTTTAAACAGTCTTTTTTTGTAGTGTGGTTCAAATTCAAGAATTTTAGCATTTTTATATTGAAAGTTGTGGTCTTGGGAGATTGAATGTTGGGCCAAAGCACATTGTTTTGAGTCATCTTTTATGTCTGATTTATGTCCTGCAATTCTTTGTCATAGTTTCTGTCCTGTATGTCCTATATATACTTTGTCACAGCCGCCACATGGAAAATAAGCATCAGGTTTTAAAGAACTCCCGGTCAGAATTTAAGTCCGAGCCCAGCTCTTCATATGGTCTACACCTCGGCGTGCATGTTCAGCTGAAGTTTCTAAAGGCAATACCTCCACTGTTTGTAAGTTCTTATTGGTAGCTGTCATCTCCTTAACAAAAATATTTTCTTTGCCTCATCGTCCTATTCGTTAATGATAGTATTTATTTCTTGTATGATTAAACAAGAAATAGCAAAATGATTGCTATGGCGGTAGCAAGGATCAGTTATCAGTTATAACCTTGCTGAAAGCATCCTTTAAGCCCTTCGATTAAAGCATCCTTTCCTTACTGCGATTTTATAGACACTAATGATGAACTGTTTAGTGTGAAACTAGGCTCTATCAATAAATATATATAAGCTTTCCTCTCTGTTAAGTTTTATTTCCGATAGTTCATTTTGGTTTTAACAGTGACATCTGCCAAAAAAATCATAGATTAAAATAAAACAACAGACTATCTTTTTTTCGTAAGACTCGGAAACACAAGTGTACACAAAGCAAGTTTTTACATTTTGCTAACTTCTTGGTCGGCCTTATGATTACTTATAGGTTAGATCGAAGAAGGTTAGCAAAAGTAGCTCAGGTTTATATCTCAATTAGATGGTCACATATTTTCACACTGAATTGCGGGCGCGAAATTAAAAAAAAATCACTCCCGATTTCAATTTGGTAGTGGCTAGTAGATCATATAGGGAACATTTCAACGTAAGCGTAACCAGCTATTATTTTTTCATAGTCTTTATTTTCATTTCTTTGTAAAGACAGTGGTTAGAGGGAGTCTATTTTATGAATTCTATAGTTTGTGTCATGTGTAGTTTATCTTATTGATTATCAAGTTTGTCCATTGTGCTGGAGACAATTAGATAGATGAAACTTGATGATACAGTGCAGAAGCAAGAGCTTGTTACCTCGTTATCAGTAAGTAGTTATACTGCGTATACTGCAATATTGCAACCTTCCTGTACTGCAGAATCTACAAACTAAGTTTCCTTAACTACGAGTAGATGTCTAAGAGTCTAAGGTATTTTTCAACTTAAACCACTCATTATGAAAAGTGATTTGACTCTAATCCAATTCAGGAAAAATCTAGGAAAATTCCAATAAGAGAAATTCAAATTAACTAAAAATTAGTTTAGTCTAGGCGAAGTAATTACCAAGGAGTATATAGGTATACCTATATACTCTTTGTAATGACCTTTTAAAAATAATCTTAGAAAGTGGCTTACATAAGGAGATTCCGAGAGTTCTACTACAATATCCGTTTCAGAGGTACTTAAAATTTTTGAAAATCTAGATGATCCACACCTGCCCATAAAAGTGTAAAGGCTCAAACTATTGTAATTGCTCGATTGAAAATTGGAGTAAGAAATAGATTGTAAAGCAATAAGCATATAGGCAAGTATATCACAGGAAACCCGCCTCGCCCTGCTCTCGGATCCCTGCGCCAGAACTGTTTAGAAACGCATTGAAATATAGAACACATTTTTTAAAAATCAATAAAAAAATTTATTATTATTTATATACATTTAAAGTCATTTACAAATAATAATACAAACTATGGTTGAACCTAGATAAATATAAAATGCAGATCATTTGATGGTCAGCATTTAAATCTTCTTGTTGTATTTGGGGGGTGATGGTGGATTTTAATGATAGTGTTGTTTTTGATGTTGAATTGACGATTATAGTTGTTAAAATCTTATTCTACCCTGAAGGCCACCAATAGTATCATATCTGCGGAATGTGCCTATGTCTTGACGTTGTCTCGTGGCAAATGCGCCAACATCCCAATTCTTGCCACCTGCAAAGTCATGGTAGACAGTGGCGCTCTGAGTTCTGACATGGGCGTCTGCGCTGCTGCTCAGAGGATTGTTGTTGTGAGGGTTGAGGAAGTCATGTCTCTCTTTTAACTCGATACCTGTTTTCTGCTCGAAATCTATAGACATGGCAGTGGCGATGAGACAGAAGGCGATGGCGATAAGAAAGCTGCTGCGCACCATTTTGACCTGGGAAAATAAATAAAGTTATGTTGACTCAAATGAAACAATATAAAATTATAAATAGTTGACCAATGACGGTAAAAAATACGTACCAGCAGGTGGCTAGTCCAACTAGTAGTATTGAGTAGAGGCTGGAATCTTGGCTATAGACACTTGGGGGCAAATATTACTTCAGGATTATTTTCTTTAATAGCATGCCTCTTGTCCGCAGACTTTTACCTTGCTACTCGTTGACTGGGCCCTTTACAAATACACTGGTAGCTTGAGTGTAGATAGTATTGTTTTGGGGCTTCATTCATTCGATTTAGCACCCCCAAGACATTAAGTATGAGCTCAATTTTTATGAGGAATTTCGAATCGATCTAAAAAGTCTTCAGACTAATTGTAGGACTGTAAAATATTCACTTTGCTAACACACACACACGCACATTCCTTGTCACCTATCTCATAAGCGTGCTTTTCTATTAAAAATTCGCTAAAACGAGCTGCTAAGCATGGAACTTAGCTTTTTCAAAATAATGATAATATAACTTAAAAAAAATATTTTTGACATTCTAAAAAAACCTTCATTTTGAAAGGCCTTGTTGGATTTTTGCTTCCTCTCAATGGTCTTGATTTGTGTACAAAATTGTACCGCGGTCCAGCCTTTTAGCAAATAGACATCCAAATTCAGCCTCTCGTACTTCTTACATACAGACCCCTACCTTTTTTTATTGATGTTAGACATATATTTGCTGAAACGTGGACTTTGATGAAAAAAGTGCGTGAAGATTGTTTTGTTACAATGGCTCCTTACATTAGAGGAGAAAGGAGGCAGTTATTACATTACTTTATACAATAAAATATACTTACGAAGTCACTAAGTAGACGTGAGGAAAGGACTAAATAGAAGCTGTCAACTGATCTCTGAACAACTGATACCTTCCAGCAGTTACACAGTAGTTTTTATACCTATCAATTTCGTTATCATATGAATTGAATATTTCCCCTGTACTTCACAGATTCATATTCGTATTGATAATGTATGAACTCATAATGGTGTGGAAATTTTTGCTTTCCCCAAAGATGTTTGTTTTTTCCAAATTCCCCCCCCCCCCCGTATAATCTGTACCATTCTTAATGATTTTTCTGTGCCATATTAGTATCTGTAAACTAATTAATTTGATGTTTGGCATTCCATGTAGTAAATTAGTAATTTCGGGTTATTATATTTATACGATTTGATAAGATAACGATAATATTATAATTTTACGTCTGGAATATTAATGACTAAAATGTAGAGTGTAGTATTTGAATGTATTCATAAACACATTGTACATAGTATAATTTATCTACTCGAGGTAAGTATACATGTGACTTGACTTTCAGCTCTCCTGTCTCTTTAGTTCTCCTATCTCTTAGAATACTTAGGGGAAGTATTGTAATACTTAAAATCGGGGGTATTTCCATACTTTGCCTCTCAATTTCGGACTTGCTTCGATCGTCTTTGGGTTGTTACAATTACACAAAGCTTGTATTACTTCAATCTCGTTTCCCTGGACCACTGAATATAATAATTATCTATAGGTGTTTTATGATGACTCAGCAAATTAGGTTATTTTAATCTAAAAAATATAATTTTTCGAGCACCACAACTAGACCTAAAGCCTGGTTTTCGTGCCAAATCTCAACTCTCTAGCATAACTCCAGCACAGCTGGATTATGCGTGATGCAGACAGACACACTGACACGATGAAAACCGCTCAGAACGTCATGAAAATCCCCGAAACGAATAATTATGGAGAATTATATCATGAAGAAGTAGGATATCAAACTATAGAAACAGGACCCGTGAAACTACTGTAAGTCTTAGTGAGAACTGTTAGCAGATGGAGTGTAAGAAAGGCGGTCAACCCTCGCAGAAAGAAATGGTAATAAGAAATGTAATTCGGGTGCGATGATGCATTGCAAGATCTCATCGAGTCGATTATTTTCAAATTAACTTCCGATTTAAAAAACCTCTCTATGTACGAACGACTTTATTCATTTCGCTTCCCATACTTGTTCCCTGTAAAAAACAGGGAAGCTTTAAATTGGAAAAATGTGACATACATCACTTCCATATATTACTTTTTTCTATCATTATAAAATATTGGCAACTAAGCAATACAGCCCAGTAAGGAGTTTGCTTCTTACTGCAAGTCCAGCAGTAAGAAGCAAATATCGCGGCAGAATTTATTTATAAAAATGTTTAAACCACGGAGTACTTAGAACCAGAGGCCCCACCTATATGGGAGATAGTCTCTGTTTAAACGTTTTAAAAAAAAGATAATGGCTCATTTTCTAAACCTCTAGTTGAACGTGACCTCAAGTTGACGAGTCGGACAATTCTAAACAGGTGAAATCATTCCAAAGTGACAACAAAAATTATCCCACAGAATAAATCGTGAGACACAAGAAACGGACGAAATGAAAAGCGATAATTTTGACTTTTCCTTACCGCTACAAGACTGAAGTTTTCACCCTGTAAGTCTAGGTTTCACTCAATTATATAATTCCGTTTTCTTTTTAGCAAATCGTTTTATCCAAGTTAAAATATTAGCAATAAGATGTTATAAGGAAAAAACGAGGACCTCAATTTCAACTATTTATGATTTCAACTATTAGGCCCTTAAATTTTGATCTCTTGGTTTTCCATGGCACTGATAAATATGAGACCTTGTTTTAATTCAACCAGATAATTTGATTTTACAAGCTTAGATCTTAAGTGTGTTTTTAAATATTAATAAATAAATAAACCATTTACTACAGTGAATATGACAAACTGCATTTAAAAAAATGTTAATTTTAATCATATACATACAGACATATACACAAGCATTCTTACCCATATACATACATACAATATATCTATCTATATATTATATATAATATATATATATATATATATATATATATAATATATATATATATATATATCTATATATATATATATATATATATATATATATTATATATATATTATATATATATATATATATATATATATATATATATATGTATATGTATATATATATATATATATATATATAATATATAATATATATATATATATATATATATATATATATATACATACATACATAATTAATAAATATTACATAATACAATACATATTTATTAATTTTCCTTATCTATAAACTTAAGTGTTTTATCTATTATTAAAATGTCTGTCTTTTAAATTCAAAATGGTCCACCGTCTGCCAATCCACTTTCAAATTGGGGGAAAAATAAAGAGTTGAAGAAGAAGATGAAATGTTCTCACTCTCAAAAAAACATGGGGCCAAACAAAACACCATCGAGCTCATCTTTTTTCTGTCAAATGTTTGTGAAATCATTCACAAATTATTTAATGTTTATGTTATTGATTCTTAAAAATGAATGAAATTTAGCAATTCTGACTGATTAAAACAGCTGTGAGCACACCTTGTACAATAAGAACAAAATAATTTAGGATCCCATTTTATTTACATAGGAACCCTATAGAATGAGTTGACTTCCTTTTTCATCCTTTCACCCTTCTCGAAATGACTTTAAAATATACTTTTAAATGGTCAACATATAAAGTTCAAAACGTTTGGCCGATCTGTCTAAAAAATCCAGCAAATCTACTTTATAATATTAAACCACCTACTCATATGTAGTTAACAAACAAAATGCTTACATTGTTTCAATCTAATGACACAATGAGTTATTAGTTAATAAAATGATTTGTCTAATCGCCTTTCTATGACAAGAAATATCATGTACCGACTTTTAATTTGAATTTATCGGACACTGGTAGTAAATTGAAAGTTGAGATGAAAATAAAAAAATGAATAAAGATGAGCCAGGAAACAAGTTTGTAAAACAATTGGAAACGGTAATGAGACGGAGTTGATTTACATTTTAAAAACTCGATTCTTGTCTTCAGTTGTGTTCCATTGTTTTCCTGATTTGGAATCCAACCAACAAATATACCTTTTGGTTTACAACAAGGATTAAGTCTTCGTTTGTATTATAAAAATAAATCGTCTTTGGAAACATGTCACAAATTTTATTAGCAAATTTTTCCTTGGGAAATTCGCTGTAGTTAACTTTTTATAAAATAAACGGCCTCCTATTTCTTTAAATGACCATTACGTTTAATGAAATTAGTTAGCATTCAGCATCATGGAATTTAATCCAAATTGCTGAAGAAATTTATTGCACCTACAGTATTAAAAGAAAAAATAATTAATCAATAGTATTTAGGAAACCAAAATATGGAAAACTAAGTTTTGACTTAGGCCGGTATTGAGAAACTTTGTTTAAAGAATCTCACCTCGGTTCTTTCTAGCCTGTTCCTAGCCTGTTCCTAGTTTGTTCCTAGCTTTGGTCTGGGCCTAGCGGTATTCAGGAATGTTTCTTAAAATCTTTACTGGACAGCTGTAAACTTTTTCTTAGCCTTTTTAAGTGCAAAGCTAGGAAAGTGCTTGGAAAAATTTAGGAGGAGTCTCTTCCTAGACCTAGGGACAGTTAAAAATAAATTAATATGAAAGCTAGAAATAACCTACAAAAAAGCTAGGAGAGATTTGTTACGATTCTGAATACCGGGTCTTAGTTTTAATGAAACGTTGTTTAAGATGCAATTAAAATCTAACTAAATTTATTTACAAAACAAATTTTGGCTCGTGTTTCATTAAACGTCTTCATAAATTTCGAATCAATTTGTCCGTTTGGCTTCATATTTCTTAAAATAGGAGAAAAAGTATTGTAACAGGGAAAATGTGTCGCACTTTTCTTATGAAAATTCTGCTTGTTGTTTCCTGTAAAAATTCTAGTGAGAACATTAAACTACAATATCATCCCAGACGATCAGCGCTTAGAGAACTCATTTCGGGACCATTGGACATTGGTTTTACTTAATGTCTAACCGAGTTACAGGGTATACAACCAGGTTGAAATGCTATGTAACTAATGAAACAAAACTGTGTAGAAGAAAGTTGAAAAAGTAATAGACGAAGTCACTAATGGGAGAATGTTCTAAAGAAACAAATAAAAATTACAGAGATATAAAAAGACAAATATATTGATTAATAACTTTAGATAAGAGAGTAAATATTTAAATAAATTATAGACTCAAATATTAATAAACTTAAAATGAAATTTCTTGGATTTTAAAACGAATGTTTGCTTTCACATAGTATCGTTAGAATGGGAAAAAATGAAGATTATTTTACTTAATTCATAGATTGAACAAGTTATAGATGTACTTTATAATAGATAAAATTTATAGATATGCATGGAATAACAGGTTATAAACATATAAAGGTTATAGATGGTAATAAGGTTATGATAATGATAAGGTGGATAGGAGTAGGTTATGTATGATAAATATATGGTTATAGGAGGTTATTATTGTGAACTAGGTTTATACAACTATGTTAAGTAAATTACACAAATATCTTGTTAGACGTGTTCAGTCCATGCAATTATTTTTAAAAGTATATTGAGCAAAATGTATCGTCTAGCCATGTTGTATTTAGTTCTTGCTGAAAAATTTATAAATGTCTACATAAATAAAACATATTATCAAAATATCTGCATTTCTTTCACCAAATCATCATCTCAAAAATTTAAACAAAATGGGGTGGGGGTGCTCTCTGACGAGGTAGATTTCCAAAATTCCCTTATAGGTGTGAAAATTTCGCCCCTGTCTGGGATTGGTTCCCCCCCTCCCCCAAGTTTTGGTTGGCTACGAGCCTGATAATGGGACATACTTGCACCAAATATCAATTCTATTGGATTATTTTCCCATTTTTTGCAATGCTTTAATAAGTCATTTGATAAAACGTTTTACTGAGTCATTATTGCAGGTTAATGACGTCATAAAAAAATATTTTCCGGATAGCTCAACTAAGTATATAGATTGATTTTTGAACCAAGTTTCAACTCTCTATCTAGCACACTGGTATGTACGATGACATACACATACACACATTATTGTGTAAAAACCACTTAAGAGCACAACAATACAGGTAAAACCTGGGTTTCGGATTATTTTGCAAACACAATACTTTATAAGTTAAAGTCATTTTATTTATTTATTTTTTTTTTTTATCAGTACAATACGGACATAATTGTCCAATAACAATACATAACATACATACATTTATTTATTTATTACATTTATATTATTTACATTTATTTATTTACATACATTTATTTATTTAATATACATACAATAATAACATACATACATTTTATTATTAGATTTTAAGAGTAGGTATAAAACCCATGCACTGCGACTTTTTTGTACAAAAAAAACATTTTTATAGCTAGTTTGAAGTGTTCTGTGATCGGCAAGATCTCACCTAAATCTATGGATGGCTTAATTCTGGGGATACCGTAGATGAAAACAGAGCGCTGTCCCGTTCGTGTTTTTCACGGTTATCGTGAAAGAGATAAAGAAGCCAGGCTGGTTTTGAATTCGATAGAATCAATTAGAATAAGGGGAGACGGGGATTGATTTGAAATATAAGAATTATATTGGGAAGGAAAAACTGATTTAAAAACTCCTCCAGGGTACAGGTGTGAAAACTTTTCCAATAAACAATACCAAGGAAATTCTCGCAGATAAATCATTTAAAGAAAACTGCAAATTGCATCTGTGGTATCTTAGCTTTTTCTATTCCTGTCTTGAGGTTTTCAGCCTAAAAGACAGGTAATAAGCACTAAAATATAAATATCTGCCACCCCAACCTGGCACACCAACATCAATCTAACTCATTAACTTAACTAACTAATCAATTTAAATTAATTAAATAATTTAATTATTTTTTTTTAAATTTACACTATAGTACGACACACGGTTAATATCAGTTGGCAGCGTGGGAAAATAATGCCAGGGAACCAATGAGGTTAGTCCTGGATGTTAAACCACGCCCTCAATTTTAAATCAGGCCAACCTTATTGGTTCCAAAACATTATTTCAGCACGCTGTCAACTGATTTTAAACGCGTGTCGTACTATAGCGGCCAAGACCGAATACGGCTCCACATAATTGTATAATAAAAGATTACAATATTTAAAAAAATAAATTAATAATGGACATTAAAAAGTGTCATGTGACATGTTAAGAAAGTACATTTATTAATAGACTTATCAAAATTAGAGGAACATATCATACTATAATAATGTAACTGAACTTATTCAGTTCATTACATTTACATTCAGAATGTAAATTTTTATTCTGCATTTAACTCAGGACATTTTGAGCCAAGGTTTAACATTCAAGTATGAGACTCAATTTTCTACATTCTCAAAATGTCTATTCAATGTGCGTCGTATACAAACTGAAAGGAAAATAACCATGAAAAATGAAATCTTTAACTTTCGAGACTGAAACTGAGAAAAATTGAGTTCTAAAATCTTTAATAGGATGTTTTAGATCAAGATGAATGAAGATAAGTCAAGCTGTGAGTAAAGAAAATTGACTCGGAAAATCCAGAAAGCAAGGAAAATTTTGTATGTTATTCGATAAACTTATATTGTGTGTACGTTTAGTTTTATAACTTAGTTATAAAAGTTTTAGCGTTTGGTTTTGTCAAACATTTTGTAAAGAAAGTGTTCTAAAATCCTGCAATATGAGAAATCAAAAGTTTTGTACTGTAAAGGATATTTTATTATATGGAAGAGATGGTTAAAGGAGCAACATAGGGCTATGAACATTAAGGAAATAGATAGGGTTCAACACGGGAACCCTACGGAAGTAATTACTATGGAATTAATTCTATATAACCCTCTCCAATCTCTTGATTGCTTCATGAAGCATTTTTTCGGGGTTAGAGCTTCAGGAAATTAAAGAGGATTTGAACCCTCCAAGCCGACTTAGGTTTATCTATCTGTGCTTCACTTTCAATCACCTCCTAGCCCCAGAAATAGATTTAATAACGGTTGAAAAGTTGGGTGGAATCAGATCTGTTGGATATAATGGTTGCATTTGAATTCCCATCGAACACAAGAAGAAATTGCTTCAATCACAGTCGGACTCTATATAAGAGCCTCACTGGCAAGTTAGAAAAGAAAGGAAATTCTAATACTTGCTTCCCATTAATTCGCGATACCGAGCACAGATATATAAGGCAAAGTTGTAAACGTCCCTCCTTTTTTACCTTCGACAGACTACAAGCGCTGGTCCCTCAAAATAGCGGTAAAAAAATGGAAACACATCTCTCCCTTCCGCCTTTTTACAAATCCTTACTTGATCTTTGGAAACCAACACATGTTAGCAGTTCGAGCTGTATTAGAGCAGCACAAAACGGTACAGCGTTTTCAACTAATAAAGCAAGAGGCCTTGCTTTGGCCGCTACGCGGCGTCGGGGGGTTTTTGTAGGATTATGAAAGTTAAGCACATCGAGTGAGGTCAGTGGCTGAATAGGTGACCAAATAAAACCAATGTATGTAGTCTCTAAGGACGAGCTAAGCGAGTCTGTTGTGTAGAAGATGAGCGTAGCAAATCCAATTTGGTGCAGAAAAGTTCCGAGGTACCCCGTACCCGACATTTGTTTATATTATTCTATGGCAGTATCAAGTTGTTACTTTTTCTCATTTATACCGTAGGTATACAGGAAAGTATTATGTTTGTTTTAAATTAGATTGGACAATATTAATCAGATCATGTGATTGTAGTCTCTTCGACACCTCCTATAAGATGATCATTTTGAGGTAGAGATGTTTCTCTTCTACTAGACGTTATAAGGTGTGAGGAGCAAGCTTGGACATTAGCGGTGACCTCGGAGTTTGTTTGGATGACCAGTGAAGCCTTAGAACCAAAACCAAACTCCTTTGCTTTGACCACAGTGTGTAACATTCAATTACCACAAACCTCTTGCTATAGTTTTGGAAGATCTATTAAATTTTGTCCCTCCTACTACCGTAGGTTTGTAGAAAAAGTATCGAGTTCACCGAAAAAAAATCCGACATTGAGATCTTATCAGATCTCGATGTAAAACGTTATTTTTTAACGTTTTATATGGAGTCATAACGTCACGCTGTCTGTCAGGCTGTGTTTGTGTGTCTGTATGTCATAGTGTCTCAGTTCTCATAACTCCTTTTATCTTTATGTAAAAGGTTTAAAAGTTGCCACAAAAAATAGACTTAATTCTACCAGCGCTACCCGGAAGACAAAACATTTAAAACCACGTTAACCTATTTGTTGACGAGTGAAAAAATTTTAAAAATCCATCAAGAAAAAAATGTCCAATAAAGTTAAATTTGGACACAAATCTAGCTCTCTAAGTGACAAATATGTCCAACAAATTTCATTTTAGCAAAATTTATGAAAATGACGCTTATGACGTTGTTCGGATGAAACAAGTTGAAGAGGAGAGTGGGGGCATCTATACCGTTTGGTTTCCTAATACCAAATAAGTGTGATGTATATATATATATATATATATATATATATATATATCAAACTTATATTAAACAAAACTTGGCAAATTGCGAGATGTTGCTTACTTTATAATATGGCTCACTAAAAAAATGATTTTACAATTTTATTAACTTGATTACCAGTTAAAAAAGCGTAACCTCTGCTTTAAAACTTGGAACCTACAAAGTCCTACAAAAAGTTTAGGCAAATTCAGAGAAGACAATAAGCATCAATTTTTTAAATAGTTTTGAGAAAAAATTTTATATTATTAGAGCTGAACTGTAGTTTACACAATGTCTAGTAAACTACATTTCTAGAGATATGTGAATACTAGCTCCGGCCTGGCACTAGACCTTTATATGAAATTTAGGTATATGTAATAAGTTGGGTCTAGAGTTCTAATGTATTAAAATTCGCTGACAAGTTTGATTAATTAAAACTAATGCATTATATAAACTGTATTTTCGTGATATATTCGCGTGAATTAATCTATAAAAGTGTAGCCGAGTTGTTGACGTTCATGAATTTCCCTAGTTTAAAAATGTTGTACTTTGGTAATATTATGTTGGTTTTGAAAACGACCCATATGTTATAGCAAGCTCTCACGACATGCTTTGCAAAATATATAAAGTATGTGAATTAACTTGTTTATACACAAGTATTGATTAAACTAGAGGCATTCGGCTTATTTGCCGCTCCGTGGCGTCGGCCCCTGGGCCTCTCAATGGCCTCATGGTTATAGTCCTGCATCAGTTCTTCGTATTATTGGTTTATATAAGTGGCATACTGCCACGATATAAGCCAATTTTCAAATGTATTAGTCTAAACACGTGACTTGTTACCATTACCTTATATATGTCACTAGATAAAATCAAAGCCAATGCATATTATAACTTTTTAACTTCGTACATGTATTTAACATAATTTGAAAAACACGTAAATAAAATGTCAGCCAAATCAAATAATTTTTAAAAGTTTTTTTTTGGAATGTTCGTTAACTCATTATTGTGGGTTTATGAAGTCACACAAATTTCATAAAGAATAGAGCTCGGGACAATAATAAATGTATAATATATATATATATATATATATATATATATATATATATATATATATATATATATATATATATATATATATTTATATATTATATATTATATTATTTATTATATTATATATATATATATATATATATATATATATAATATATATAATATTATATATTATTATATATATATATATATATATATATATATATATATTATATATATATATATATATATATATATATATATATATATATATATATATATATATATATTGTTAACTTTTTTAAAAATGGTAAATAGATCTTAATTCTTTTACTTTTTACTGACCTGCTACTTTGCTAATGGCAAAATATTGCATTTCCACAATAAATACCGAGGTTTCACCTTAATTGTGTTTAAAATAAAAATAAAAACTCTTTCGTTTTAAGTATTAGCAAGGTCTGGTGAGTTGCTCACCATGCTGTCTGTTATACTCAAACCTTTAGTGTGTGAGTCTGTTGAGGTTGTAGCTGTTAGCGAGTTATTGTAGTAGATTAAGAGCTGAGACTTGGTGAGCCTAAAGATAAAGTGGCCACCCTAATACCCTGGTACATAGAGATATATTACTAGAGGGGCCCTGTTGGTTGAATTTTGAAACATCGAAAAAGTAACCTGACCACATTTGATTATAATTTTCATCAAATAAACAGAACAAAAAAACAGTAAATTATATAGTATAATGTTTAAAATACAAATCACAACACAAACAATCTGCGGGAAGCCGAACACAATTGATTAATTATTACTTTAACTCCCTCTTGGAGAAGGTTTCAATGAGGTTACACAGAGCCCCTGAGAGCCCCACTAAAAATGTTTCAGGCATCTCAATGTATTAAGATAGGCTATGCCCCCTCTAGTATTTATCTCTATGCCCTGGTATATAACAATTAAGACAACACTACAAGGTAACAGTGTTGTTCTAACCTTGTGCAACATTATTAAGTCAATAATCTGACACAAGGTGTTTAAGATTAAGATTATTAAGTCTCATCCCATGTCAATACATAAATCTCAAAGAAGAAGAATAGGAAGAGATTTAAGGTGGCTTTTATTTAGTATGGCTTGTATACTTTATGCTTATATTAGAGCAAATATTACGTGTATGTCGTGGATTTATTTAGTGTAAAACTAATCATACTAAAGTAATACTTATTATCTACTTTACAATCAATTACTCGTTACTACACAAAAATGCTTAAAAGTTGCTTCTAAATCTTATAATTGGTTGGTATTATAATTCCTTTGTTTTCAACATGTTAGAATGATTATCAAGTTTATCCAATACATTTCAACACTTCATAACATTATTTAGAAAAACTCAACATAATAACTCAACGTAATTATAAATAATAATTTACTTCATGCTGGACGTATTAATTAACATAATACAATATACAATCATGTGTAGTCTCTATTACTAAGACTACCTCTAAACCAGACAAACATAGCAATACAGACATAATACAACATAATACAGATACAAACAGACATAATACAACATAAATATCTCTATGACATAATAGTCAAATATAATTTTAACTCATGTCATAAACATAATGAAATTATAACTATTAAATCATTTTGACTGCACTCTTCTAAATCTGACTTCATTTTATAAATTATTAATTATATGTCAATGTTATTTAAATTATTGTTTTCAGTTTTTAACTGTTCAAACCACTGGCACTGGGTGATTTCAGAGATTTATTGTTATTTTGATGTTGTTCTTTTTAATATTTTAGTATTTTTAATACTTTTATGATTTTATATTATCTTCTCTTTATTATTATTTAATATTTATTCTTACTATTTTTTATTGTATTTATAACCTCATATTCAAAGTGTGTGGTGAAAAATACCATGATTTATTACTTTTGCCTTCATTTATTAATACTAATTTTATATGTTTTTTTAAAATTAGTAATAATTAAATAAGGAATACGTTACAAATTTAAAAAAAAAAAAACAATTAAAATATTTTGAGCAGAATAATAAGAGACTGTAGTTTAGACCTATCAACAGTTCTAACCGGTTCTTTTTGCAAGTATTATTAGATTCTACTAACTTTGCACTGCTATCACTGCTATCATATCGTGCACTGCTATCATATCGTGCACTGCTATCATATCCTGTACTGCTATCATATCGTGCATGCTATCATATCCTGTACTGCTATCATATCGTGCACTGCTATCATATCCTGTACTGCTATCATATCGTGCACTGCTATCATATCCTGTACTGCTATCATATCGTGCACTGCTATCATATCTGTACTGCTATCATATCGTGCACGCTATCATATCCTGCTCTGCTATCATATCGTGCACTGCTATCATATCCTGCACTCCTATTATATCGTGCACTGCTATCATATCGTGCACTGCTATCATATCCTGGTGCACTGCTATCATATCCTGCCTGCTATCGTGCACTATCATATCCTGCACTCCTATCATATCGTGCACTGCTATCATATTTTGTTTGTGCACATTTGGTCTTTACTAGAGCAGATATTTAGGAAAATATTTGGGTTCATATAATTGAGCGTTTACCATATGCACATTTGATTTGCACTTATGTTTGCCGCAATAATTATGCGTAGGAAAAGTGGTAGGAAATTGTATTGTTTGCACTGTTATTCGTACACTTTTCTATTTTTTTTTTTTAATTTAAAAATTTACCTGTATTTTTTAAATAAAAATAATTCCCATATTGTTATCCAATGAAATTGAAATGATAAAAGTGTTATTTGAAAAGTAGGTTCTAATTTTAGGTTTTGAGAAGGTTTGGGAGCACGTGCGTGTTAATAACCCAGCTGGTTGCACACATGTGCTTTCTCTAGGGGTATAGGTCCAAAATAATGATTCCTTTAGAGTTGGGTTAGGCATGGAGCCAAGAAATCAGTTCTAAAACCCTTGGAGCTTTTTGTCAACGCCTCGGCTTGTTTTGACTTTTTATACTGACTTTAATTTGTACCTTTTAGCTTTTAAAGTTGGCAAAGTAACAGAGTCTATGAGGTTCCAGACAATATTATAGAAAGGACTTGATTCTGGCTTTTTTTTTTTTTTGCTTTTTCAACCAACATCTAAAGTTACAATGCTAGACCATTTTTACTTTTCCTCATCTATTTCTGTAGGTAATAGGAAAAGTATTGTGTTCATCCTAAAATTCCGAAACCCTGGTTTTACAATAATTATCCGTTTTAGACATTTTCATGACTTTCGGTGTTGCTTTCATCATGCTGTCTGTCTGTTTGTCTGTTTCAGAATGCCTGACACATACAACACAGCGCAAGTCATGCACTTCCGCTGTGTTTATACATAGCACAAAAAACAGTCTTTCGATCTACTTGTACTGCCCGAAGGATATTTTTCAGACTACGATAACCTATTTTGCTTAGTCATCAAAGATTTAAAAAGCCTCATATGCGTAATTTCATGATAAAAATTCGCTAAAATTCGTTAAAAATAAAAAAAATGACAATTCGAGTTGAAATTGGGCACAAATAACTGTACGTGGTCAATTGATCCACAAATTTTAATGGATAAGAATATGAAAAAGGTTAAGTTTCAAATCTTTGGTAGGAAATTAAATATTTTTATGCGCAGAGAGCTTTTCTTAGCTCTATGTGCAAAATAAGTGAAAAATAGGCATGTTAATTAAACATTTCTTTAAATGAAATTCGCACCAACTACGTGCGTTAATGCATGAACTTTTTGCCTAATCCCAAAATTTTCTATCTGTCCCAGTTATCAAGATATTAGGATGTTTCGACTTGTTGGGACTCCCTGTAAACAACAAGAAAATTTTTCCAGAGTCCTAGCTAAGGACGTAAGATATCGTGAAGGACTTCTTAATTTTCATCCAGGGAAGGAAAAACTAAGTTTGTTCACTTGTAACGCAAACTTTTTAATGAATGTTGACTTAGACACAGTAACCATGATAACAGAGCCCCATTACCTCTTGTTTACAACCTTAAACGGTTCCTTAAAATTTCCTCTTTAAGAATTTTAGCTATATTTTAGTTGCAGCTTTAATGATAGAATATTAATACATAGTCTATTATATAAAAAACAAAGCTTCTATAGACTTTGCTCATATGTCAATTAGTTCGAATATCACAGCTTTTTAAGGTTATATATGTATCAGGTTACATATTTTAATTCTGATAAGAAAGATAAACCAGTTTAAAATTGTCAGGTTATATATTTTATTACTGATTAGAAAGACAAACTAGTTTAAATTTATCAGGCTATATATTTTAATGCTAACTAGCAAGATAAACTAGTTTAAATTTATCAGGCTATATATTTTAATGCTAATTAGTAAGATAAACTAGTTTAAAAACTATCAGCCTGCATATTTTTCATGCTGAAATTTACAAAGGGGTTTGTTGACGGAAAGGAATGTTGATGAAATGAAATGAATTTTGTTGATAAAACTGCGAGTTTTTGCCAAAAAGAATTGCTAACGCATATAACATTATATAAGGTTTGTCACGATAAAATACTTTTTGGCAAAACTACATAAAACATTATTCTATTGCTTAACTTTTAATAAAAACAACAAAAAAGAGTAATTTTGTAGCAAATTGCTTCTATTTCATAACATGTAGATATAAAGTTGGTATAAAGGTCGTGCTATGTATGTCGTGCTGTATGTTATTGCTCGGGAAATAGGACTTGAGGGAAATGGAGCTTTCCCATTGTTAGCGTCCTCTGTAATTAAGGATAGTCAAACAAGACCATGACAAAGTTTTTCCTCGACAAACTTTGTCCAAATTATACCTGGGTTGTAAAAATGTTTGCAGGGAAATTATAAACAAAATAGAAATAACAAAAAGACCGTCTCTCGAGTTTTAAAACATGTGTTTTTAGTTTTGTTATTTTTACGGTTTAAACAAATATCATTTTAGGAGTTTAATGAATAGACACGGATTCTTTTTATTTTAATGCTTTAGTTCAGGTTGCTTACATGTATTGGAGCTAATAATACACACTCTGGCGGAGGTTGCTTACATGAATCGGACCAACTAATACAGATTCTAGTTGAGGTTGCTTACCTCCAATGTATTGGAGCAACTAATACAGACTCTAGTAGAGGTTGCTTACATGTGTAGGGACTTAAGCATCGGCGGGTTTTTTTAATATTAAATATTTTTATTTTTTATTGAATTATTTTCACAAATTATGTCTAATGTTTTCAAAAAAAAATAAATCCTTTTTCATAGTTTATCTAATAGTTGGTTCTACTATATTAGAGTATCTATCGCTATACATATATTGGAGCATCTAATACAGACTCTTGTGAAGGTTGCTTACATGTATTGGAGCAACTAATACAGACGCCTCTTGTGAAGGTTGCTTGCATGGATTGGAGCAACTAATACAGACTCAAAGGGACCCAATAGGGTGGGAGGGGGGTCTACTCTTAACTAGAGTAGTATCAATGGTTATAGCAAGCACTATTCTTTAACTCTTAAATAACTTCCACGGAACGTATTTACATTTACCAGTCAGACGCTGTATGTAATGCAATGCAACGCTTCATCCTCCTCACCAAAATATCTCTTGGACCCAGGATTATGAATCTTTAGAATGAATATGTGCATCTTACCTGTACTTAATTATTTAGCTGAACAACCTCTCTCTAGCCTAGAGCTTAACTATTTAGCTGAACAACCTCTCTAAACTAGAGTTTAACTATTTAGCTGAACAACTTCTAGAGCTTAACTATTTAGCTGACAACTCTCTCTAGACTTAACTATTTAGCTGAACTTCTCTCTAACTAGAGCTTAACTATTTAGCTGAACAACCTCTCTAAACTAGAACTATTTAGCTGAACAACCTCTCTCTAGACTAGAGCTTAACTATTTAGCTGAACAACCTCTCTAAACTAGAGCTTAACTATTTAGCTGAACAACCTCTCTCTAGACTAGAGCGACAACTTACCAAAAGAGGTGATGGGGAAGACCTCTCAGGATTTATTAAAGCATTTGAAAACCTTCAATCCTGCACTGCTCAAATCTCTAGGATATTGTAAAAAATAGTTGGTCTGAACCAAATTTGAACCTGAGTCATCTTGTGTCTAGAGGTCAAGATGACTGACTAGAGGTCAAGATGACTGACTAGAGGTCTAACTTCACTGACCAAATAATCAATCAGTACACCCTAAATGTAAATAAATCTAAGTCAGAGTAAGTAAGTTTAGTAACAAACCTCAGAGCTATTTGTGGTTAATTTTTCATGGTTATACACAAATCATCAGACAAAACCACGTTACGTAATATGATTTATATTCATAAATATTTTAAGAACTGTTTCATACAAGCTAACATTGGAGCCGGGTTTCCATGCGGGGCTCAGACTACGAGGGAAAGTGTATAATTTAGTACTTAAGGGATTTTTTCTATTCAAAGCCTAAGGGCTTAAGAACTTCCTGTTTACAGATTTGTTAGAGCTACAAAATACATTTTTTCAACGGATAATATTTTAATGGGTTAAATGCTACGGAGTTTACTTTAAGGCTGTTTATGCTCAGATTACATAGATATCTATGACGTCAGAGAGTGAATTTTTTATTTATATTAAATTATAATTGTATACATGTTGATCAATAGACTTAACTGGACGTTTGGCACCACTTGCCTGATTCTGTAATTATTTCGATATTGAAACTTTTTACGATACATTTTTTTTCTATAACTCATTTGGGTACGGGCTTTTTCGCGGATTGCGAAAAATATTTTATAGGTTTTGAATCTAATTTCACGGGTTGCAAAATTCTTTTGGATCTGCTAATTATCGAAGTGCATTTCTCGCTTCTTAATTAAAAAGAAATACAGAGGCGGGAGGCGTTCAACCAACTTCTCAATTGAAACGGTCTTAATGGATCGTTATCTCTTTTCCTCTTTGAATCTGGATATGGTCAATGAAGTTAAGAAATTTCTTAGCAGCTTTCAAGTTTATCAGTCTCACAGCAGCTTGATATTCATCAGTCAGACGCCACGAGCCAATACAATATTTTACCACCTGGTCGTCTTTAACCATTTCTATCTTAACATAGACCGTTTAAGATAAAACATAAAGGCACCTGTTGATTTCATTCATTAAGGTTCTTCTACCTGCTCTATCTCCAACCATCCTTAATAAAAGCGATGTTTTGTTCAAAAGATAATAATTAGTAGATTGATTTAATATATTATTAATCAATTATTATTAATATATTATTCCACTGAATCTAAACTAACTAATTATAAGAATACATGTATTCAGCTTTGAAATGAAAACTACTGCTAATAGAAAGGTGAAACAGTACTAATAGGGACTTGTATAGTTTCTTCTTTAGAATATAATGGAAATCCTGAAATATTTAGCTTAAACAGCCCAGTATAAATTTACAGCAATTGTAACAGGGTATTAGTTAGTATGAACATGCCGTCTTGTCAACTTGTTGTTAAAATATATTTGGTCAATTGTGAACTGGTAGGTCAATAACAGCATTCAGTTTGTTTGCTTCGTCATTCTGGTGAAGCATGGTAAAGAGCCGCTTTATTAATATTTATTTCCTTGGAGCATAAAATAACAGGGCAAGCACTGTAGTAAGTATAATATGATACCCACCTTTACCATGAGATGTCTATGCCTTTAGCATATGGAGATGCCAAAAATCTGTACGGTACGTCCGATGTATGGCATAATCACTTTCTTGCGAACACGGTGCAGGCCGTTGGGATTAAACCAAATTTCAGGTACAATGGACCCACATACGAGGTCTAAGTACCTAGGAAATTATTTCCTGCGGAATTTTTTTTAAAAAATTGAATTAAACTTGGTAACAAAAAATAAGTCCTGTGAATGGAAGAACTCGTTTATTCTTGAGGAAAATCCTACGTGGCGACAGCACAGTTCTCGAGTTATCAAATTGGGGAAGTGACCCGATTTTTATGATATTTAATGTATGAGAGTGAGAAAGCTTAGTTCTATACTTCGCATTCTGGTTTAAATTGTACATTATCTTGAGTGCCTCTTCAATCCCCTCATTAACTTTATAAAACAAACATTATTTGAAAGACTTAAAGTGCTTATGATATAAAACATATAAACACTTGTAGAGATGCCTAACTCAACACCGTCTCTCACCACTTGTCTCGATTTGGCTGACAAGGTCTTGGATGTTGCAAAACTATTGGATAAACATTCTTATTAATATTCGCAAAGACTTGCTTTCATCGAGTTATTATAACACGTTCAACTAATAACATACAGTGTAGACGAACATAGAATAGAAGATTTTGCAACAATGCATCTGCGGTTTATAAAATTTTACTATCAACACCTTGTAGGACTGTAACATCTTACAGTCTTACAAGATGATGGACAGAAAGATAGCAAATTTTCAAAGGAAATTCGCTAATACCTCTAACACATTGACAGTCGTAGTTCGTTGCTTAAATTTTGCTGAGTACTGTCGGAAAGAAAAAGTTAAAGAGAACTAACAAACATTATATTAGTCTTCTGTTGGAATTTAAGGTCTACGTTGGTACTTGGTCGCTATCAAGTACAGGTGAAACAAATGCCATTATTCCATTATAACCTACATTTCTTTCCAAAATGACATTAAGGCCCGTATTCAGAATCATTTTAAAAAAATCTCTCCTAGGTTGTTCCTAGCCTTCTCCTAGGTTGTTCCTAGCTTTCTCCTAGGCCTAGCGGTATTCAGAATCAGTTTTTGAAATCTCTCCTAGGTTGTTCCTAGGTTGTTCCTAGCTTCTTCCTAGCTTCTTCCTAGCCTTCTCCTAGCTTTTAAAAAATCAACCCTAGGAATGATTTTACGTAAATTTATTCGTGCTAAACCGTTAATATAACAAAAATAGAATAAAAACTTACTTTAGAGTTAATTATAACTTAATTTTATTATTTATCTTTACAATAATTTGAACCTCAATTTTACGTAAACAGACATTTTTTGACAACTAGCGCTACCTAGTAGAGAACTGTAAAACTAATAATATTGAGATATTCTACAAAAATAAACAAATGATGTGTAAACAAACCTGGCACGGAATAAACTCCCTTAAAATACGTAAATTTGTAATGACAACAAACTTATTTATAGTTGCCGATTATTTTAAAGTATATCTATTGTGAAAGTGCGTGACCTTGACCCAGTGAAGGTTTGAAACTAGAGAATGATTTGCATTTTATTTTCACTTATAAAGAAATCATTATATGTCATTAATGTACTATTTAAATGTTTTTACAATAACATAGTTAGTGATAATAAAAACAGGTTAAACTTTTGTAGAGTGTATGGGTGCCACATTTTTGAATTGTAAGTTTATAGGAGAAATTATTATACTTGACATAAATAAATCATCATATTATAGGGTTGTATAAACCCTACAGTTGGTACTTCCATTTTTCACACTGATCTATACAGTCATATCTCGTAAAGTCAAATTAGTTTACGTAGCAATTAGTTCGTTTTAGGCGTTTTAAAAGCGGTTGATATTGTGAACAGTTTAAAAACTACACAAAGCAAACAAAATGTACAATATACTTTTCAGTCTTGTTAACTTCTATATGTTAGCCAATTTGCCCGTAATTATTTAGTTTAGTTTAGACCTTTCCAGTAATTATTATATATTCAATAAAATATACTCAGCACTAGTATTATTTTATTTATTTTCTATAAGGTTTCATCAAGTTTATGATACTTTCTATTTATAATAATTGATAGCATTTATTGCAAGGTTAGCAATCAAGAAGGCGGTCGCTCAAAACGGGGATTTTCAAAACAGTTAACAGCTCTACTTCATTCTAGATGGGAATATACAACACTACCACGTTAAGGCAGAGTTTTGAATCCCACAATTTAATGGGGAGATACATCAATAAGTATAATGTTTACTCTACCAACATAATGTAAACAATGTTTACTATCCCCGTTATGATTGTTAGTTAGCTGATCTTTCTAATCAAATCAGCATTAAACATCTCTGAGTTCATACGTTGTGAACGTAGAGATCACGATTTTCTTTACGTCGTGAACTGAGTGTATTTTTTATAGTATTCATAAGCCTATTGCTTAGGGAAAAACATTTGTTATTGCTTAACAAAAATTAAAAAATGTAAATGGAATGTAAAAAATTTGCTTCGGGTATATAATCGACCATGTCAAATATAAATACGTCACGGAAGTTACGTTTTGTTGCAGAACGTTTCTTTGTTTACATAATAAAGCAATGCTATTGGTCACTTTAGGATCACAAAAAATAAATAATAGGATCCTTTGTTTCATTTTGTTTTGATATGAGCCAATATGTATTTTGTGACGTCACACTTTCGCGACGCTTAACATAGTGCTCATGAAGAAGATATACAGGGTGGTGCATTTCACCCTGCACTGGTGCATTTCACCAATACATCACTTTGATTAACTCAGCTTCGTATGGAGCTATCGCGATAAAATTCGTTACAACCCCACTAAGTTGACAACTGGAATTTTGAATACCCAATTGTTATGTTGTTAATCGTCTGGTATGTATGGTCATCATATTACCAATATGTGATTTTTTACAGTAACTTTAGATTATATTGGAGCAAACCTTTGCGTCATATTCTGAACATTTGATACTAATAAAATGAAATTCCGGTAATTTTTTTGTAATTTTCCCGGGGGTGGTACCCCCAAAATTTATTAGGGGACACGTCCAAAAAAACATTTTTTACTGGCGCAAAATCCGTTTCAGGTCAAAAGAAGTTGTTTGGAGCAATAAAACAAATTTTTGATTTTTTTTGGGGGCAACACCCCCAAAATTTATAAGGGGGAGCCAACCAAAAAAAAAAAAAATTTAATGGCTCAAAATCCGTTTCAGGTCAATAGAATTTGTTTGGAGCAATAAAACAAATTTTTGATTTTTTGGGGGCAACACCCCCAAAATTTATAAGGGGGAACCAACCAAAAAAAAAAAATTTAATGGCTCAAAATCCGTTTCAGGTCAATAGAATTTGTTTGGAGCAATAAAACAAATTTTTGATTTTTTTGGGGCAGCACCCCTAAAAATTTATAAGGGGTAACTGACCAAAAAAATTTTTTTATTGCCTCAAAATCCGTTTTAGGTCAAAAGAAGTTGTTTGGAGCAATAAAAAAAATTAGACTTTTTGGGGCAGCACCCCCAAAATTTATAAGGGGGAGCCGACCAAAAAATTGTTTTTATTAGCTCGAAATCCGTTTTAGGTCAAAAGAAGTTGTTTGGAGCAATAAAAAAATTTGACTTTTTGGGGTCAGCACCCCCAAAATTTATAAGGGGGTGACAACCAAAATTTTTCGCCCTGAACCACTCTTGTTTACCCAAAACGGATTTTAAGCTCAAAAACAATTATTAAAATAGAACAAAAAATGACTAGAGACAATCTAGGGACGATTTAAGGTACCTCTCTACCTACCTTGGATCTTCCTAGGTTGTTCCTAGCTTTTTCCTAGCCTTTTCCTAGAATTTAAGGTGCAAAGTTAGGAAAAGGCTAGGAGAAACCTAGGAGAGATCTCTTCCTAGCCCTAGGGACGGTTAAAAATGTTCTAAAATGGACACTAAAGCTAGGAAGAAGCTAGGAAAAAGCTAGGAACAACCTAGGAACAACCTAGGAAGAACCTAGGAGAGATTTTTTTTGCAACTTTTGATCATTCTGAATACGGGCCTAAGTTATTATATCTTATTTTTACTTGATTATGTTCTTTACCTATTTACCATGTGACACAACACGTTTCCATTTTTATGACTGAAAATTTCATTTTATTTTCCAAAATACTGCAACAAATTTAGGGTATACACCATTTGTGCCTGTTGAATACTGTCAGTGACTTTAGATTTTTTTAACGAAGAGTGAAAAGTTTGTTTCTAAGTGTGGTTTCGAAATTCAAAGCAATGGTTGACCATTGGTGTAAAATTTCTCTGATTTTGTCTAATATAAGAAAAATACAGAAAGGGAAATTCGGTAAAGGTACTCTATACTCTATTCGATAAGGAGCTAATACTTAAGTTTAACTGCATCAGTATATCCGTATTAGTTACCAGGGTATATTAGTTGGCATGCTGCATACCTCATATGCTGACGCTGCATGCAATATACCATATATGCTGACATTGCATGCAATATATCTTATATGCTGACACTACATGACATATACCATATATGCTGACACTACATGAGATATGCCATATATGCTGACAATGCATGCAATATACCTTACATGCTGACACTGCATGAGGTATACCTTTGAGAGCAGTCCCCATCTTTGCAACCTGTTCACTATATGTTATCATGCTAAGTCAAGGTTCAAATCTAATTTCAGCAACCATTAACAAAGTGGTTCTCAAATGTAACCCTCTGAATCAGGACCTTTTATGCATTCTATATTACTGTTACTGAATGACAGTTACCCATTCTGCTGATTTCAAAATGAGTGCTCCTCGTATGAGGAGGGGTAAAAATTGATGCAACATTAATTCTCTATAAAATTGAACTCAAGCAGTTTAAACTACAACATTACAACCTTATTAGTTAATAGTATACTGCCAGCATGTGACATACCTGAAATACCTGGGTTTTTTGGGTATAGTCATCTCAAAATGATCTTGTTTTGTCAATCTAAAAATCCATATTAATTCCAACTTAATTTAAAACAGCCGCATTGGACATTGAAGTCTCAAATATTATTAATTACGAGCATAAAGCTCTAATTATACAGCATTCAATATTTAAAGCGAAAATTCAAATCCGCAACTTATGGTTTGTAACAACTGAGAAATATATTTCATTATATCGACACTGGAGATGTCAATGGCGTCTATTGGCGACCACAAAACCCACACAGCAAGTGTCCCAACGCCACTCAACGCCTTATGTCCTTTTACTTTAGATAATTTATTTTAAAATTTCAATACAACAAAAAAATCAAGTATTCCAGAACTCATTATAATGTAGACACTTTTTAAAATTAGATTTATTTTCAATTTTACTATTTATTGTTTACTATTTGAAATTGTTTTATCTTAATTAATAAGGCATAAAAACAATTAATTAAATTTAAAAATATAATACTTACACTGTAATGTATACAGTTGATGAAAACCTAAAATTGTAAACAATGTGTGACGTTTATAATTTTAAACATATATATTCGCTTTTTCGTAACAAAGTAATCCTACTCCATGATTATTAACATCTGTAACAGCTTTTTCATTTGATTCAATATTTTTTTATTTCTTAATGACTTAAGTAGGTAAGTAGATAGGCGCCAAGCAGGTTTATTTTATATATATAAATATAATATATATATATATATATATATATATATATATATATATAATATATATATATATATATTATATATATATATATATATACAGGGTGTTACATATAAAGTGTCCACCAAAGAAAGAGGTGATAGTACTCCTCAAAGGGAACAAAAAATGTTCTGTAATAAAAACCTCGATCTCCAACCGTTCTCCCACAAGGTCAAATTTAATATTTAAAAAAAATATTTGACCCCACATCATAAAATTGTTAATAGCGTTTAAACTATTCAAGCTAGAAAGGCAAAATTGGTCTCGTTAGAAAGCTGAGTAAATTTCCTAAAGGACAAACTACTAACTATGTCAAATATTTTGTAACTACTGCCCAAAAAGTTGCATGAAAAGTGATTTTTTGAAAAAATGAATTTTATGGAATTTTTGTAGTAGGGCATTAGAGGAAGTAAGAGATAAGCAAAAGTTCAGCCAAGAACGGAAAAAACTTCTCTTATGATTGTCCTTTAAGTAAATCTAAATATTTTTATACAGTCAATAGTCAAAATGTAAGCTATTGTTGCTAGAAGTTGCAAAAACTGATCATTTTTGTCGTATAAAAGAGAAAATAATGTGTTATTTAAGCAAAATATTTATTTTTCGAAAATAAACTAATAATGCGATTTTTAGACTCTAGGAGGTAAAATAAACATATTTTATTCTTACGCATTTTTCACTAAAACCACTCTTTTCTCGTGTTTTAGAGATTTTTAATTATTTTATGTACCATGTAATTAACATTGTAGAGATATGCAAAAATGCCAAAAAATAACAGTTTTTCTAACTTCTAGGAAGAAGGGCTCAACATTTTGACAATTGAATGTATAATGAAGTTTGGGTTTTCTTAAAGGGTAATCATAGGAGAAGGTTTTTCCGTTCTTGGCTGAACTTTTGCTAATCTCTTACTTCCTCTAATGCCCTACCACAAAAATTCCATAAAATTCATTTTTTTTCAAAAAATCATTTTTCATGCAAATTTTTGGGCAGTAGTTACAAAATATTTGACATAGCTAGTAGTTTGTCCTTATGAAATTTACTCAGCTTTCTAACGAGACCAATTTTGCCTTTCTAGCTTGAATAGTTTAAACGCTATTAACAATTTTATGATGTGGGGTCAAATATTTTTTTAAAATATTAAATTTGACCTTGTGGGAAAACGGTTGGAGATTGGGGTTTTTATTATAGATCATTTTTTGTTCCCTTTGAGAAGTACTATCACCACCTTCTTTGGTGGACACTTTATATGAAACACCCTGTATATATATATATATATAATATATATATATATATATATATATATATATATATATATTATATATTAATAAAATTTGTTATAAATAAATTAAAATTCGTATTTTATCTAATGGAATTTTAAGATTTCCATATGGCTAAGTTTTAGATTGGAGGAGAAAATGTTGAACACTTCTACAAAATGTTTGTCGTGACAAAATTTGACCGTTTCAGAGAAAGAAGTTATTGGAATTTTAATGGCACTCTAATGTCTATTGTAAGCAAAAATGTTATAAGTCCATAATGTTACGAGTTTGGTATATATTGTTACATTTATCAGATTTATCTTATAGGTATGATGTTGCTATAATTTGTTATTAGCTATCATTTATTGTAAATTAGGCTAATGATATCGTCTGCATATCTTCAATTGAACTGATGTATAGGAGACTATGTTGTTCTGGAGACTTGCAATTTTGTACCCCTGCTCAGTTCATAATAACCATGAGTTTAGGGTTTTCCGAAGATCAATTAATTCTTTTATTCTTCTTTAAAAAAATACCTAGTGATACTGGATACAGTCTCTAAATAATAAGTACACTAATTGTTGTGCGCTTTTTTATGATGTTCCTGATTAAATTTTAACCGTAGTTTAAAAAATAAAATAGATTTTCAACGAATAGAACTAGAAGTGGTCCATTATGAGCTCCCAACAGACAAACATCAGTGAGGAACAAAATATGATAACAACTTTGAGTCCTTGATGATGCATAGTTTTTTTTTCATTTCCAAATTGTTAAGCTATTGATATCGATGTTCAAAACCTTTAACAATTAGTTGTAGAACCTTTAACTATTTGTGATAAAACCCTTAACTAAGATTATCGATTTCAAAAGGTAGGAATAAATTGATCTTATTTTTTGCTGTGTATTTTATAAAATTTTGTGGGTTGTTTATAGAAACGTCTCTGAAGCCAGGTGGCCTGTCACAAGTAGAAGATAATAAATGACGGGTAGAGCGAATGACATTTTTAGCTGGCACCCGCCTCGAACTTACAGGAGGAAAATCCTCCTCAATTTTTAGGAGGGTAATCCTTCTTGATTTCTAGAAGGGAAATCTCCCTCGACCTCACAGGAGGGAAATCCTCTTTTATATGTAGGAGGGAAATCTTCCTCGACCTCACAGGAGGGAAATCCTCTTTGATATGTAGGAGGGAAATCTTCCTCGACCTCACAGGAGGGAAATCCTCTTTGATATGTAGGAGGGAAATCTTCCTCGACCTCACGGGAGGGAAATCCTCTTTGACATGTAGGAGGGAAATCTTCCTCGACCTCACAGGAGGGAAATCCTCTTTGTATGTAGGAGGGAAATCTTCCTCGACCTCACAGAAGGGAAATTGTTCTCTGTTTCTTGGAGGGAAAGCCTTCTCGATTTCTAGGAGGGAAATACTCCTCGCCCACTGTAAGGTCAAGGAGGATTCACCTTCTCAATTTCAAATCCTTACCGGGTAGGTTAGATTTCTCTATCTGTCTACATAAGATAGTAATAATTACTATTTACATTCAAAAGATTCACGGTCTAATACCAGACCATTTGTTAAATACGCTACTTTAAAGTGATTGACTAACTCAAAGTTATAGCGCAACGATAAGACATATGGTTTCATTTAAAATACCCTTAAGCATTTAAAAGTACCCATTTTTAACTTAAAGTAGAGTAAGTACTAATGAAGTAGAAATATACTGTCAATAAGCTGGATTTGATTTATATGTAAATTATTCTCCTATAATTGTAATTTTTGTAACAAGTTAAAGTCTATATTTACACCCAAGGTAAGTTTGTTGGCGCCAATATTTCTTTCTTCAATGTAATCTATGGGAAAGTTTCAAGTGAACTGTTACGGAACAGATGTGTTAATTAAGTCTTTCAGAAGATGAGATTAAAATGAAACCTAGTTTGCTTGAAAGAGAGTTAATGAAGTTTTGATTTTTCCGATGTTTTCTTTGTTTCTTGAATTTTAAAACTGCTGGCGAATTAATCAACAAACTTTATGGCTTACTTAGTGAACAGGCTGCTAAGAAAATAAGATAGGGATGGGTGACAAAAGTTGTGGGGATCGATTCTAGTTGGTATCCTGATTCCAAATATATAAATATAATTATTTTTGTGTTAGGTTATGAGGTTTTCCAGAACCATGCACACCATTCCTAATCGCCTACGCAAGTCATGGTACCACAAATACCGCTAAATCCAACCATCCACTTTCACAGTGTTCGGTCCGAAAGTTCGATATCTTTCCGACCATCCGCCGGCCGCCCGCCGGTGGATACAAAATACTAGTAAAGTAATTTCTCTTTACTAGAGCTTGAGACTACAGAAAATTAAATCCAGACTTGTCTCGGACGAAATCCAACCCCGCATTTGCATACCAGCCAAAGGAAATCACGTAAAGCCTAGGCTGGATTGGTTAAAAGACGGTACAAGGGATTGAACCCTTGACCACCAGGTCGTACCACTGAGCTATAGGTCCTCGGTAAAATACAATGGGTGGTACATTTCAAAACCATCAGCCTGATTACCTCAGCTTCGTGTGGAGCTATCGCGTTAAAATTGCTATCTACCACTGGAAGTTCAAATACCCAATTATTTGTTTGGTAACTGTCTGACATGTATGGTAATCTGATTACCAAAATGTGTTTTCCTACCGTAACTTTAAAAAGTTAAATTTGAGCTTACCTTTATATTCATTACTTCAAAAACTATGTCAAATCTAAACAATTTGATACCATGTAATTACATTCCGCTATCGTTCAGCAAATATAAGGACTATTACTCATTTATAAGTAATAATAAGCTTACTGGCACTAAATTCATCACTTCAAATACATGGAATGGGAAAAATAAAAGTCTGAGGAAAATCACCGGACTTTAGCAATATTGGTATCAAATTGTCCAGGATATGACAGTTTCCGAAATGATCTATATAATGGTATGTTCCAATTGGAGCAAACCAATACATACATTGAAGCAGCTCTCAATAAGATTAATGGCCGGATCAGTTAGCAATAATTATCTACTAAACACGAGTCCAGAGATTAATAAAATCTTATTGTTAGAATCTATAACGACTGTTAACATATTTATAAGGAATATGATAGAATAGAATATCAAACCTACTCGCCGTTATAGTTATTCTTATAGAATAATGCTCGTAATTATAAATGTTGCATAAATTAAGCTTTATTGTTTGATTGCGTAGGCAATTCAATGGTTATTTTTCTGGCAGCAAAGAATAATCGAGTGTTTAAAGCAACGAAGAAAAACTTAAAGCTTACTTTGTCTATTAGTGCATTAACTGGACTAAGGTTTCGCTGTTAGTTTGTAGTCTCGATTACTCGTTTTTATTAATGACATTTATTTCCCTGGGGAGAATAATCCCCAGCTTCTCTGGGATGCCGCGGGACCTAACAAAGTTATATCCCTCTGAATGTCAGCCTCGAGAGCTAATGAGTTTGTTTCCTCCTTCGTCAATGAGAGCCATGACAAGAGATCTTTACTCTGTTACAGTAGGCAATGACATGACAGTTCTTTTCATTGCTGTAGTGTTGCCAGTGGCAGAGCCATGGCAAGAGATCTTTCCTCTGTTACAGTAGGCAATGACATGACAGTTCTTTTCATTGCTGTAGTGTTGCCAGTGCAGAGCCATGGCAAGAGATCTTTCCTCTGTTACAGTAGGCAATGACATGACAGTTCTTTTCATTGCTGTAGTGTTGCCAGTGGCAGAGCCATGGCAAGAGATCTTTCCTCTGTTACAGTAGGCAATGACATGACAGTTCTTTTCATTGCTGTAGTGTTGCCAGTGGCAGAGCCATGGCAAGAGATCTTTCCTCTGTTACAGTAGGCAATGACATGACAGTTTTTCTTTAACAATTTACTTAACATTTTCGATGTTTTAGTCAAAAGAATGGCACCAAAACAAATTGCCGTGTCCCATATTTTATAAAACTCAATACATAATAAAATTCAATACATAATAAGAACTTTAAGTTAAATCAAATTTCGGTTCTGTTTAATTAAGTTAAAGGTTAATTGTGACTTGCTTTTGTAAGACCCGGTGTCTGTAGGCGTCTAAATAACTCCTTTACATAATATTTATGAGAATACAATTCTTTTCAATGACAAATATCAACCATTCTCGTCTTTATGGAACAGATGGTCAATTTATGGATCAAAACTGGGAGTTGGGTGCCTCATTACGATAAAATGGAAAAAAACTTGATTGTAAATTATTTCAAAGACTGTATTAACATAGTCAGCCATCACTTGAACAACAAACTTGATTAAAATAATAAAAACAAAAAATAGCATAGCATTGCATGACGACCACTAAACATTTAAGATGAGAATACAAAATTATCAGCAAAAAACTTATTAACATTATATTAGGCTTCCTCAAGCAACAATGTTTTCATGAGTATTAAAAATTTTCAGTGGAAGTTCAACTATTGAAGCGGGTAGATTATTAAAACACCTTATTTCATTAAATTTTAGGGACTGGTGTGATTTGTTGATCCTAGAAGTGGGGATATTGATGTTAGTAATATATCTAGAGTCATAATTGTGATTCTTTGTATAATTAAACTCCTCCTCATCATACTTTGCTTTAAAAAACAACACACGCTGGATGCTGCTTAACTTTTATGATCCAACGAAAATCATAGATATACTAGTTGTATTATAACAAAACTTAGTACATTTATTTATGACGTCAAAGTGTACACTTGTACTAAATTTCAACTTAATTAGAATACAATATAATTGTGCGAGAGACACCAAGAAAATGTAACAAGCAAAATGCAATGCTACATCTGGGAACTGTTCCATCATTCGACATTCGTCATACTTGATGGCTCAACATAATGTCATGTCCCACTCTGTTTCGTTACGTCTAACTCGTTACGTTCAGGCTCTGTCGGCGCCCTGATGAGTTAGACATAACGAAACAGAGTGGGACATGACATTATGTTGAGCCATCAAGTATGACGAATGTCGAATGATGGAACAGTTCCCAGATATAGCATTGCATTTTGCTTTTTACATTCCCTTGGTGTCTCTCGCACAATTATATTGTGTCTACTATTCATGTTTTGCAAAACTCGGTAGTATCAAAATAATATTAATTAGAATATTTTCCTTTTTTTACAATTTTTAAAAACAAATACAAATTGTTTGATAAAATTAAACTAATGCTGATAATGACATAAAACTTAGCACATATGTTAGTCTTATACATGGCTACATGCGTGCCGAATTTCAATCAGATCGCATTATTTTTCCGTTTTTTATGATTTTTCGAAATGTTTGCTGGGTGATTATTGCGGGTTAATGACGTCATAAAAATATTTTCCGAATAGCACAACATCAGCGGTAAACTGATTTTTGTACAAAATTTAAACAAATTCTCAAAAATAAATACACTGGGCTCTATGATGACAACTGACACACATGCAGACAGACAACTTTGCAAAAAACTCTCAGGAGGTCTTAAAAACTCATATAATAGCAAAATAGCATAATAGCTCAGTCAAAGCAGTAATAGCATTTTAAATGGATAAACCTTCCCTAAATCCAAATTAAGAATTGTTGAAAATTTTGCATTAATATAAATTTTACTAAACGGAGTTTCATAATTTTTTCAAAAATGAACATAGGACTGGTGTCAAACTAATTGGTCTTTAATTTTTTTCATCATTAGGGTTAACTTTTTCTAGAAGTGGGATGTCTTTGCTCAATTTTAAAATATCAGAAAAATGTCCGTGGGAAAAAGAGCTATTAATTAGATCATTAAGGGGGTGTTTAATAAATACAATAATATATTCATAAAGTATAAGAACTACTGCATGATCTACTATAAAGAAATGGACTGCTTACTAGGAAATATAGGGAACTACTACAAAGATGAAGGATATTTGCCAAGAAGTATAGGAACTACTGCAGGAACTACAATACAGAAGTGGACTATTTGCTATACATTAATATTTGTAGGTTTCCAAATATGTTTTGAATCCAAGCATGCCTAATTTTTTCATTTAGGTATCTCCATATCTCCAAAACTGGGAATTTAGTCGCACTTATTCTTTTAGTCCTGTTTCAGTCCGTCCAATCTAATGGTATGAAATAGGCACAAAAAAGCACTGCTATCTCTTTGTCCACTGAGACAAGTTCGCTCACAACTACTTCTACTATTACTCTTAGGACTGATTCATTTAGCACAATGGCTAACGAGACATAGAAATCCATTCATATTTTCTAAAAGACAAGTAACTACTTAAACGAAGTTAAAATATTTTCTCACTCGACAATAGATACGTAGGTGGAAACAGTTCTTCAATAACAATAACAAAATATTTTATATCTCTGTTATGCTACGACTACAAGGTCAGGGGCGAGCCAGGAGAACCAACAACACTTACGAACTTAATAAGCATATCAAACTTCGCTAACTTAGTAACAATGGTTTTATTACTCTGATGACAAGATTTACAAACATGCTTATAGGTTTTTTGTTTCTTTTATGCATTTTCAATTATATTGTTTGGCCTTAAATAATTAAAATATAGTAAATTAAAATTACGACCAGGATCCAGGCTGAATTATAAGGCAGAAGATGGAAATACTGCTAAACAAAACTATCTTGTACAGCTTGTCAATTTAATGTTATCATATATTAAATGTATTAGTGATAATATTGTGAAATAAGAATTAAAAAATTAGGGTACGGGGTACCTACGTAGAGTTTTGCTAAATGTCACACACACACACACACACACACACATACAGACAGGCAACTTTGTAAAAACCACTCAAGAGGCTTTACACCTAAAACGGATAATTTAGGTGAAATCTCGATTTGGGATTTTTGGTGCAAACGCAATATTTTTCCTATCTACTGTATAGATGAGGAAAAGTAAGAAGAATATCTTCTTAGGTTTTTTAGCAAAGAATAAAAAAGAGAGGTTAAAAAAAAAATGTCATTTCAATACCCGAGCACACCTTTAGTAAAAACGTCAACCTAAGTTGTTATGCGCCTTAGCGACGAATAGCTTTAGAATGTGATGGTAACTACTCGTGCAAGCAGCTGATCGCTAGAACAAGCCGTGTCAGTTTTGAAAAAAACCTCCCTCCGATGTGGCAAGTCCCTGATTTAAGAGAATTTAATTTGTAATTTATTCAGCCCTTCCACATGACTTTGATATAAATATTTATTGACTATCATGTTTTCTAAGCCTATTTCAGGGGAAGAGATTTCGGGTGACAAGACGTCCATCTGATTGGGTTGAAAAATAAATTACCTCCTATTCCCTTTAGTTCAATAAATTTATTTAGCTTTTTTAACTCGATTAAATTTATTGCCTTCTAATATTTGGATGATGAGCATTGTTGTAATATTTATTCAATTCAGCAATTAACAGATATGTTTGCTATCTTGGAGTCATTTCTTACATACAGTACCTAGAGACGGCAGTCCAATTTGATGGTCTCTGAAGCAGGAAAAAGAAAAAATTGTTCTTTGCTCTTCGTAATCTATAATGTATTCAATGACTTGATTAAGACACATTTATATACTCAAGCATTCACCTCTCGATCTCGTGAAAATAGAAAACAAAACTATAATTGGTTTATTCTGTTGCAACCTCTTAAATAGATTATGAAATCAGCATAGACCAATATAATGCATTCACAGGTTTCATGTGGGGGAAACTTATGAAAACCAAAGCTGCAGTTATAATAATTTTCAACATCTACTATGTTTTATTAGGCATATAAAACAATACTGACTAACCGACCATATCAAACTGTAGTCTGTTCATTGTCTCACCAACTTCTCATCTCCACGTATCTCTCTCCATCAAGTCATTAAAAGATATGACTTGGTGTAGAATGATATAGGCCTCGGTGTGAATGGAATCCCGCTGGTGTAATGATTAGCACATGCGCCTGCCACCCAGGCAGTCCGGGTTCGATCCCGGTCGGGGCCTCTAGGATTTTCATGCGAGATATGGAAATCCTTTCACGTGTCGTCCTTCGACAGGTGCGTAAAGCCTGTGGTTCTGAGCCTGTGCGATGTCAGGTACTCGTAAAAGATCCCTAACCCTAAATGAACCTGGGTTTAGGCAAAATTTAGGACCCCCAATAGTAGCTCACATCAATAAATATATAAATGTTTCTGCCCTATGGTTTCGAGAGCAAGAGAGCTTAGTCTGGCAGTGAGGCACGTGTTGTCTCTAGTTATAGCTGTAGGAACTTATAATAAAGCCACGGCTTTTCTGTGCATTTGACGCAAAATGCCTGCACTAGGATTCATAAGGAGGAATACTATCTTTTATCAAAGGGAGTCAGCAAAACGGGCCCAACAACGTGGCCTACTTGCTAGGTGGTCTATGATCTCTCCCAAATCCCGTCGGTGCCTATTCATCCATCACAGTCTAGGCCTGCTTTGGGTTTGATGAATTCCCGTAAGCTAATACTCATATATGGTAATGTTTGATGTCCATGATGAAACAACAATGATAACAACAATTATATATTAATAATAAATGAACGGTAATATTATTATTATTACGTAAGACTAGAAGTTTAAGTGGCGCTCCCACAATTAGTGGTCAAGCACGACACTAATAACTCATAGATCATGATACCCTTAATTATAACAAGAGTTTCACTTCTTTCATAGAATTAGTTAATAAAGTTGAAGACGTGTTTGACCTTTCGTGCTTAAAACCTATTATTTATGTTATTACAGCTGTTTATTGTTTTTATTTATTGTAATTATTATTTTTAATTTTAAGTTTTTGCCTTTTTAAAGTAATTTTATAAAAATTTCTCAGTTATATTTCTATAAAAAAAATTACATTAAATGAAAAAAAGACCTAAAAAGTGGCGAAACCGTTAATAATAGTCACCAGTAAATAGTTAATAATAGTCACCAGTAAATAGTTAATATGACTCCAACTTTTTATTGACTCTATGATTTCGTATAGCTTTAATTATATCTTAAACGATTATAACTTTAGATATAATAAGAAATAATTATAATATAATATATAAAGAATATAATAATATAAAATATAATTAAGAAATAATCAAAGTATTATCAAGAGAAAATTTATTACTTCGATAAAATAAAACTAAATAAAAACAAGCTGTACATCATAGAACGAGGCTTCCCAGCTAATAGGTTTAAATTATACAGAAGCATATAATATATAGCCCTATAAGGTAGCGTGTTTACAACCTCTCTAACACCCAAAATTCACTAAAATATGATCATCCAGTATAAATCATCCATATAAATATCTATAATACGACACAGGGCTAAAATCAGTTGACATCGTGGGAAAATAATGTGAGGGAGCCAATGAAGTTAAGTCCTGGATGATAAACCACGCAATTTAAATTCAGGCCAACCTTATTGGTTCAGAAAATTACGATTTTCTTCTTTTTGATTTGGCAAAGAAAATAATATAAAAATAGGAAAGTGATCAATCACCGGAAAACTTAAAAGATGACATTATTTCTTTTTCTTTTAGCTTAGGGGAAAGTTGACTCAAAAGTCTAAGAATTACATGAAATTATTTAGTACGAAGAAGATTTGACTGGACTCTGACAGAAATTACATGCTTTCATGAAAAGTACTCGGCCACGGCATTGAGATAAAATTGACGCTAAGTAGTTGTAAAGGTCATCGGGAAAATGAATGGTAATCATGAGAATGATTGACGGTGTTCGGCATAGGGATTGGTTGGATCGCGTGCACATGCGGTGTTAGCAAACTTTCAATATTAAAGGTTAAAAAAGATTTTTAGGTTCCAAGTTTTTATGTCGTAGTTATAATTCTATCGATGTTTTATTGTCAAAAGAATTGTCAAAGTTTTTAAAGCGATTTTTATTTGGGAAATGAATGTGAATTTGGCTGGATAAGCTCCACCAAATGAAATATTAAGGGAATTTTCTTAATTCTTTTCAAAGGATATGCGCTAATACATTACTTTAGTTCTTTATGACTTCACGAAATATTATTCCGATGCTGATGAAAAGTAATGACTACGAACTGATAAGCAACGAGTATACTAACGTGCTATACACTATACTATGAATAAACGAATTAGGATCGATGAACAGCTAAACATAGAGATATTATTACTAGAGAGCCTAGAAATATTATTACTAGAGGGACCATATTATGGTTACCTACTAGTAAGGTAACCTGACCATCTTCACTTATAAATACTATCAAATAACCAGTACATAATTACACTAAATTATATACTAGACCGTTTAAAATACAAATCAAAACACAAATAATCTACGGGAAGCAATTATTATTATAACCTTTTTATAACCGATTTATTATAACCTTAACTTAATCTTGTAGAAGGTTTTAATAAGGTTACACAGAGCCCCTAAGAGCCCCGAAAAGATGTTTCAGTTCTTTTAAATGTATTGAGATATGCTATGCCCTCTCTAGTACATATGCTAGAGAGGCCCTATGGTATAAATTTTGAAACATCGAAAAAGTAACCTGACCGCCTCGTTTATAAATAAGCACAAATGTTCAGTAACTTCAGTAACAGGAGAACGTTAAAAAAACAAATAAAAATACCAGCAATGTGCGGGAAGCCGAAAACAATAGATTTATTATAATCTTGACTCACTCTTGGAGGAGGTTTTAATGAGGTTACACATAGGCCCTAAGAGCCCCAAAGATGTTTCAGGTTCTCTATGTAATGAGATAGGCTATGTCCCCTCTAGTATATATCTCTATGCAGCTAAACATTAGACAACGGAACAGCTAATTTTTGTTCTTCGTTATTTGGTGGCGACCGCTAGAACTCGATTCTGGTTCGTTGCTATTTAACCTTTCAATTATAAAAGTCATATTAACTCCAATTCAAATCATATTATTAGATCACAGTGAACTTTTAGTTAACCTACAATTTATAACTTGTGATCAACCAAATGCTTCATATCAAGAAATAAGTATTAGTACAGTAGGTAGCACATAGAGTATATAGTACATAGAGTAAGGTAACATAGAGTAGTACATAGAGTAGACATAGAGTAATAGTACACACATAGAGTATATAGTACATAGAGTAGGTAGCACATAGAGTATATATACATAGAGTAGGTAGTAGAGTAGCACATAGAGTATATAGTACATAGAGTAGGTAGCACATAGAGTATATAGTACATAGAGTAGGTAGCACATAGAGTATATAGTACATAGAGTAGGTAGCACATAGAGTATATAGTACATAGAGTAGGTAGCACATAGAGTATATAGTACATACAGTAGGTAGTACATAGAGTATGTAGTATTCATGCTCCTTGTTCATAACCTAATCACTACATAGAAAACAGTTTCATAGTTCAAAATACGGGCCTTCGGCCCGTAGCCGCTACGCGGCCTCGGCGCTTCGCGCCTCGTCCGCTCCGCGGCGTCGGCCCACCGGGCCGCTTCGCGGCCCGGGGGCCTCCCTGTGGCCGCTTTGCGGCCACATTGTTGTTGTTTTTGTATGATGTGTTGTTTCATTATTGTTCTTGTTACATGGCATTTTGCCATGTACCTAGCGAATTTTCACAGCCTCTCCACACAGGCCCGCTTCGCGGGCCTGAGAGGCTTTCTCACAAATTTGATTTTACTAATTAAGATGTTATTAATACTTTATTATTAATAGTATGCTATAATATTAAAAACTAACAAGCATTATAAACAAAAAATATATTCATGATTTATGTTTTTAAATAAAAATACCGTTTCCGTCACTTAGGATCATAGATAAACAATATTAACATAGATGGCTCACTCAAAGATTTAAAAAAAAATAGTTGATGGGATGCAGGAGGCTCAAGTAGTACAGTCTAGTGGTGACAGCGTGAAACTGTCACATATTTTTATTTCTGAAATTTTATTTATTTATTTTATTCAACCAAACAACGAGCTGTTGAGGGTAATCAAGTCTTTCCATCCGCTTTTCAGCGCTAGAATCATGAGGAGTCGATGGATGAGTGATCCCAAGAAAGCTCTATAAGAATTTCGTATAAATTGGTAAAAAGTGAAAAAAAATTATTTCTCACTCATACTCATTCTGTCATCCCCCCTTGGATTTGAACCTCTAATGTCAGAGTTTCAATTTTTGTTTGTTTCCTTTACTTATCCGTTTGCGCCAACCCGAGATGTTATACTCAGATAGCAAATTTAAATGTTAAGTCTAAAAAACTAAAAATGAATTATTGTTATTTTTTTAGGAAACGATGGTGCTGCTTCGCGTGATGAGGCCCCCAAGTTTTATTAAACAAAAATACATCGCGAATACTATACAGCATACCATAGATCTTTGTTTACTTTTATTTTATTTTACTAAACGATTGGCAACTGTTTGTTTTTAAAAAAATACTACAGCACAATCTAGTAGAGAATAGAGCAAATATATTTTTACTACTAGCGCTATTCAAGACTCTAGTGATGAGGCCCCCAACTTAAATCATAAACACAAACTTGTCAATTGAGTGTTCCTACTACACTTGAGAGTGAACCATCTATCTTAGGATTGTCTGATTGAGCTGAAACCGGTCGCAATCGTTTTAGAATGACTTCGACCATATAAAGACTACTTCGAGGTTCTTCCGCTTTACGGGCCTGCTTTGCTCGGCGTGGTTTAGTGGAAGCCATTTTTGTCCTGTCTCTCTGGGACAGCAGGCTTACCAGGATGGAGCAAGAGGTAGAGGTGCATCTTTTATACTATATCCCCACCCTCTAACACTACTAAACCTAACAGATATCGTACAAGTCTTTGACCTAGACGTATACATATATACAACATTATATATATATATGTATACTGTTTGCGCCATTTGTGATGGTTAGATTGAGCTGAAATTGGTCTTAATCGATTCAGCTAGCCGTCTACCTAAACACGAAATACCTTGATTTAAAGCCATTTCAAGTTTCAAAAAAAAAAAATTTTTCATGACGTCATAACTTTGGTTGATGACGTCATAATGTTTTTATAAACAATAGGCCTCGTAACCTCCACAACATCTCGCGATTTGCAAAGTTTCGTTTCAATTTGACAACGCCTTCGAGAGTTATCGTTCGCCATACGAAAGGGTAGAAAAACTCTTACATACATATATATATATATATACATATATATATATATATACATATATATATATATATATATATATATATATATATATATATATATATATATTATATATATATATATATATATATATATATATATACATATATATATAAACTTTTTTCGGACATATATTTTTGTTATCAGGAAGCCAATAGGAACCGATTCCACTTATTCCCACCCTCAACTTCCGTCATCCGAACAACCTCATAAGCGTCATTTTCATAATAAAAATTCGCTAAAAATGACGGAATTTCATGCTGACCAATGGTAGAATTTTATACTAAAGAATCACAGGATTCCATGTTAAAGAATTCCGGTTTTTATAATTAATAATAACAAAATCCCGTGCTGATGAGTGATAAGAAATACTAATGAACGCAAATGATGGAATAAATGTTGTGTAAAGGACTATCTTGCATAAAGAACTGTATGATCGTTTTACAAGACTGGAACTGTAGATTCCACTCTTGCAAAAGGATCCTACAGTCCTTTTGATTGTCCTACAGTATGATTGGGTGAAAATGAAACGTGAAGTTTCAGTAATGCGGGCTCCTCTATCTGATACGACATACTACAATGTGTCGTCTAGGACGAAGCTTTTGTTGGATGATATGAATGAATCTAATCATGGGGGAGATAATGCGGGAATACTTCAATCCTGGGCTCATTATAACCCAGCCAGTAACCAAATATAAGACAGAAATTGCATTAAATCTTGACATGGAAGTAACACCGGGTCTTTATTGCTTATGAATTTTATTTTATGTTATATTAGTATTACTGTACATATTTATTGTAGGTATATAGATATGACAATGTCTATTTGACACAGGTATGACACTATAATGATAGACTATCTTAAATTATAATGAAGGTCTTAACAGTCCTAAAAGATCTATATGTTTGTTATGTAGACAGGTATATTTTTACTTTACCTCATTTATACTCAAGGTATATTTTTACTTACCTCATTTAAACTCAAGGTATATTTTACTTTACCTCATTTATACTCAAGGTATATTTTTACTTTACCTCATTTATACTCAAGGTATATTTTACTTTACCTCATTTATACTCAAGGTATATTTTACTTTACCTTTATACTCAAGGTATATTTTACTTTACCTCATTTAGCTCAAGGTATATTTTACTTACCTCATTTATACTCAAGGTAGGTATATTTTCACTTTACCTCATTTATACTGTAGGTATATTTTTACTTTACCTCATTTATGCCCAAGGTATATTGAAAAATAAATATCTTAGTACTAAGAATCCTACTTACATTAGTATTCTATTCTATTTTATTTATTTAGTTTTATATTATATTATTACAATTATATCATTATTTTATAAATTATTTTTCTATATTATTTTTGACTATATTTATTTATATTATATCAATATTATATTATTTTATTAGATTTTATTTTATTTATAACTTATGTTAATACTAATAATCCGGAAATGAGATTTCACCCTAAATTACATTTTGCTTTTTTCATTTCCTAAGAGTGTGTTGGTGCCATAGAGTTGAAACTTAAAAAAAGAAAATAATTTTTCCGGAGCTTGTAAATAATTGTCAAGCGTATTTACCGACATTAATGACAAAGCAAATATTTTAAGAATTCATAAAACTCGTAATAATAAACAGATAAATTGGATATAGAATGTTTGGAAATAGTTGACAATAGGAAAATTTGATTGAGTTGAAATGAAAGAGGAGAATATCTCTTTTTATAAACTTACCAAAATTAATTTTTACACAGCTATTTATTCTATATGGAAGGATTTTGTCGGATTACTTGTGTTGCGCAGCATGCCGTGTGGACCGCTCGCAATATAATTCATTTTTGATGAAGACAAGTGCAGGGAGTCCGAACTATATTACAATATAAATTATTTGAGACTCATATACTGTAGATCTGCCTCCATGGCCGTGGTCGTTTAGTACTGGACTACGGCACCGGAGGTCCGGGGTTCACAGCCCGGGCTATCCTCTCAGTTTATTATGAATAGAATTTGTTCTGAAAACAACTTTCGCCAACTTTAGCTTCACTTTGAGCATAGTAGATGTGAACCACCCGAGGTGGTTCCCGCAGGGCGAATACCCTGAAGGGCCGAAAGGCCCTAAAATGGGCATTACTATTATTATTATTACTATATACTGTGGACGAGCAAAACAAGTTGCAAGTCATGAGGATTAGGGTGGAGAATATAATAAAGGGAGGAAAAGTTGCAAGTCATGAGGATTAGGTGGAGAATATAATAAAGGGAGGAAAAGTTGCAAGTCATGAGGATTAGGGTGGAGAGTATAATAAAGGGAGGAAAAGTTGCAAGTCATGAGGATTAGGGTGGAGAATATAATAAAGGGAGGAAAAGTTGCAAGTCATGAGGATTAGGGTGGAGAATATAATAAAGGGAGGAAAAGTTGCGAGGTACCCAGTACCCTATTTATATTTAAATAAAAGGATAACATATTCTACAACATTAAACTGATTTTCCATATTTATTATTTGTTCTCTTATCATAACAGTAATAGAAAAAATTATAGTGTCGTATTTCTCTTACACACGACACGACCTTCCCTTACAATATTCACAACGAAAATAATCTACTTTATCATAAATTCCATTGTCCGTTCCATTGTGGTGCCAGAAATATTTATAATTAGTTGAAATATTTTTATTGTTTAATCAAGAAGAATTTTCTATAACAGCAGTGCGACGATAGCTAAGTAAAACTTACAAATATTTGTATTTTTTAAGAAATAGGATTTTTACTGAAGCTATCGGTTGTCATATATAGGTTTGAGTCAGTTTGAGTTATGATTTTATAAAGTTATCTCCCACGTGGGTATGAATGATATTTTACCCTGTTAGGGTCTACAGGATGTCGTGGAGGGGAGAGATGAGAACTGACCTTTCATGTAAACAGCTGCTAAGGGTTAACCTTGTTTCAATCTCTGTTAGAAATAAGGGATTTTATAGCTGCGGCCAGAAAGTAAATATTACAAATTGTAGTCGGTACTTCTTCTAAATTGCCGAATTTTTTTGTGTAGTTGCTCTCCAATCTGATTTTTGACAGATAATTAAAATAAAAATAAAATGCCCGTTTTAGGGCCTTTCGGCCCATCAGGGTATTCACCCTGCGGGAACCACCTCAGGTGGGTAGCATCTACTACACTTTAAGAATTAATTAAAGTTGGCGAAATCATGTTAATACAAATATACTATTCATAAAATCTTAGAGCATAGCCCGGGCTGCGAACCCCGGACCTCCGGTGCCGAAATCGAACGCATTTACCATCACGGCCACGGAGGCAGACTTTGACAAATAATTAATAAGCTAAAAATAATGCTCAGTGACTTTGTGATGTAAACTATAAAGGTGGTACTATTCTGATAATAAACATACCGTTTACTTTATACGGTTTATTGAATAAAGTATTGTTAGAATAGATCTAACCCCCCCCCCAACGATAAGCGGTCTTTGCAGCCTCTTTCTCCCCTATAAGGAGTATAATAATAATTTTAAGTGAGAACAAAAATTTAAACATCATAATAACCAGTTTAGATGCTTAGGTTTATTTAAATTAATGTTACCTTTTTTTATTTATTTTATGTATTTATTTATTTTTAAATATATTATCTATATCTATACTTTCATTAAACAATAAAAATATGATAATGTAACTATAAAATTTTATAATTAAAAAGGTTGTATTTACCGCAAGTTGAAGAAGCAATCGAAGAATCAGCTACCGTCGATACTTGCTGTTAGATATAAATATCCCTGGACCGGTTTCGGCATAACGCCATCATCAGCAGGCGGGGCAACACTCGAGCTCTCATCTTCAGAGGGCTCGTCGTGCTCATTGAGACTAGAAGTTAATCACTGATTTAACTTTATTAGTTGAGAGCTCGAGTGTTGCCCCGCCTGCTGATAATGGCGTTATGCCGAAACCGGTCCAGGGATATTTATATCCAACAGCAAGTATCGACGGTAGCTGATTCTTCGATAAAATTTTATATTTAACAAAAACAAGATGCAATCTTCCAGACTACTTTCAGTCAGGAAGATAGAACCTAAAAAAGCAAAAATGAAGAAGCATTCCCCCACTAAGTATTTTTAGGACCGCGACTTCGGCCTTAATGTCTTTTTCTACGGATTATCATGTCACTTCGCGTCCCCTGTCCCCCCCCCCACATTTTCTGATCAAAATTCATTGACAGCTCAAAATTCATTAATGACTTATGTAAGCGAATTTTCGTCGACATTTATAGGGTATTAATTTTTTTTATTACAATAAGGGATGGGACTTTATAGGGAATAGGAAAAGGGAGAGGTCAGTTTGCTTTGACCATATTGTGTTTAAACTTTTTGACTTTTGGATAGGTCAGGGTAAAGGTTAGACCTAAAGGACAAGCACTAAAACTTAAAATGACCTTGGTATTCAAATAAATTTATGACCTGAAAATGTCACTTTGCAAATTTTTAAGGAGAGTCACTTTTTGGTCTAAAGTAAGCACTGTTTATTCAGTTCAAGTGTAATTTTATTAAACATGGTTAATATTTAATACACTTGAATTTTATAAAAATATTTAAATTGTCAAACCACAATAAATATTTTTTTTAAACTCAAGTGTATTAAATATTAACCATGTTTAACATATACCACAAAATCTCTGTCAAAACAACTAATGATGTAATTTTATTGCTATGAAAAAATGTTGAAACACATGAAACAGAGAGTCATTTACAAAACTCAAGAACGTAATACCTTGGAACTCACCATATAGGACTCGCAACGCTCATTCTCACCACTCTGACTCGCTTCGCTATCTCACCACTCTGACTCGCTTCGCTATCTCACCACTCTGACTCGCTTCGCTAGTCCTTAAGCAGGAAAGATCAGTATACCTCAGTACTCCTCATTCTTGGAGTTTAAACTAGTAAAACTCATCTATCAATAAATTAATCTATAGAATGAAATGCGTCTAGTCATAGAGATATATTACTAGAGGGACCATATTGGTTGAATTTTGAAACATCGAAAAAGTAACCTGACCACATTCGATTATCATTTTCATCAAATAAACAGAACAAAAAACAGTAAATTATATAGTAGAATGTTTAAAATACAAATCTGCGGGAAGCTGAAAACAATTGATTAATTATAACTTTAACTCCCTCTTGGAGGAGGTTTCAATGAGGTTACACAGAGCCCCACTAAAAATGTTTCAGGCCTCTCAATGTATTAAGATAGGCTATGCCCCCTCTAGTATATATCTCTATGCGTCTAGTAGTAAATAAAACTGTGTTGAAATGAATTTAACCCAATTTTTAATCTCAATTTGTTGAGTGTTAAAACTTAACCAGTGAACCAATCAGACAGCAATATCTGGTGAGATATAAAAGTTTTATGTAATTTACTTCGAGAAACTTGAATTTTTATATCATTTGATACCACTGAGATTGCAAAACATGAATAGTTGACACAATATAAATTAGGTGAGAGACAACAAGGAAATGAAACAAGCAAAATGCAATGCTACATCTGGCAACTGTTCTGTCATTCGACGTTCATCATTATTGATGGCTCGACATAATGCCATGTCCCACTCTGTTTCTTTAGTCTAACTCATAAGGGCGCCGATAGATCTAGAGCTTAGGCTCATCAAGAGCCTACTATTAAAATTCCGAAGAATATAATGTGAAGTACTCACCAGAGACGAGCGGTTCTTACCGTTATTAGGGTGGAACATGGCATTATATCGAGCCATCAATAATGACGAATGTAGAATGATAGGAGCCATCAATAATACCGGGCAGATATCCTTGCCTCTAAATTTATGACTTGCGCAGTAGGTACCAAATATGCACAATTTGTTTTTGGCATACGTTTTGTGATGGATTTTTCACTATTTTTGTATCCTCAACGGGGTCACTTTGTTACATGGCAAATTGACATAGAGCGTTATCCCTTTTATTCTTTGACAGCCAAGGGCACCAAGGTCATCTCTGGCTGGCAAAATCTAGTAGCTGAGACAAAATTGTTGCCGTAGTTAAGAGTTAAAAGATAATTAGAGACCTAAGTTCTGGCACGCAGTAAATCGTCGAGTACTTAACGAATCCGGCTAAACGTCTAGTCGTAGAGTAGAAGGCACAAAATAACATTTTTTATAATAGTTAACCCTTCCTATCTGTTATTATCCTGCCAATCTTTATTATTGCTTTTAATTTAACAGATAATAACAGATCGTAAAGAAAAAAGTAAGTAAATATTGTCTCAGCTGGGTATAAAATTCACTAACTCATGGACTTATTGAACATTATATTATAATTCTAAACCAAGTATTGGTTTACATAAATAGTTAAAGTTTGAAATGAAAAGGTCTACTTTTAGATTTTTGGTTTCTATAATATCCTTTATGATGCAGTTTCAGACTTAACAACTGTCTCCCACTACTCTCTCCAAGCCCTCCTTTCCTTAACCATCTTATAATTATATATGTCATTTAATAAAAAGACTAATAACTCATTGTTCACACTAAAAATTAAATAAAAATAAGTTAAATCTTTAATGTAATTTAAATATGTAAATTTTTATTTAATTAATTTCTAATGTCGTATTTTATTAATTGACATATATCAATATTTTAAACAATCGAGTTTTAACAGTCACTTCGATAGGTAGAAAACCTCAGTAGGAGTCTTCTAAAACTAGCTTTAGTACCTCTTCGACCTTCGTGCTGTGAGGACTTACGCTGATTTCCTCCAAAACAGTTTTACCGGAACCCAGTGTCGTCGTTCGCGTGTTTTATCAAAAATTGTAAACGATTAATTAATTAATTTCATCGATTTGAAAATATTTTTTTAAGTGACTAATGAATATTTGTCTCTTGATTACTTAGTTTTGTGATATTTTTAATGCTTAGAATGTTGTGTTAAAAGTCATGTGTTTTTTGACCTGCTAGAGAAATTAACTCTCTCTTCCCACTTGTAACACCTGTAAGTTTAATTACTCATTAATGCCATTTAATTTATTGATTATTAATTAATAATTTCGTTAGGTATACATATATGTTGTAAATAATTAAATAGTAAATTAATTTTATGGATTATAGTAATATTTTGATTACCATACTGCTTTATTTAGAAAATTTTATAAGCGTTAGCATTTTTTGTAAAATATTTTTATCATTTTTTGTTATGAGTTTTTACTTCCCTTTTCTTGTAAAAAGAGACAAATTTTTTGTTTTTTTTTGTCAACGATTTTGTTTGTTTATTTTTATATCGCTCCCCTGCTGCTGCAAGAATGTAGAATACATAAAACATGTGTTTATGTTCAACCTGATAGTCTGAAATCGATACTTAGCAGTATTATGTATTTCATTGAAATTTTGAAACATCTTGAATAGTTACAGAAAATATTCTTATCTTGTCGTCTCTCTGTCTATGAACTCCTATCTTACTTCTAAACTCCTTATAGCTGCTGAGTCAGCTATTATTTTGTAAAATGTTTGAAGAATATGATGTTTGATTGTTGTTATTTAAGACAAATGTTCATGTTTGGCTGAATTTCGCATAGCTAGTGGCCGTGGCCGGCAAAAAGTTTGCAGGTCTAAAGTCCTGAGGTAACAACATATTGAGAAGGGAACCACAAAACAACATGAAATATATCATTTTTTACTTTTATTTATATATCATTATTTATATATCATTATTTATACATGTATGTGTGTGTGTGTGTATGAAACAACACCAGGCTCCTGTGACGTCGCTAACCTAGTTAATAACGTGATCCGTGGTGTGATGGTTAAGGTAGCCGGCCAATACACAGAATGAGTGGACATTAAACTTCCGAGTTTATTTAGTCATGGGTTCAATCCCAACAAGGGCCTCTGGAATTTTTTTTCTGAGGGATAAAAATTCTGCGTACCACGTCCTTCAAAAAGGATGTAAAACCGGTGGTCTCGAGCCTGTGCGTTGTCGGGTACTCGTTTAAGATCCCTTACCCTAAATGAAACTGGGTTTAGGCAAAATTTAGGACCCTCATAGTAGATTCATTATAATACTATAGTGTGTCTGCCTTGTAGTTTAAAGTCTATGAAGGGTTTGGTTTAACAGCGAGGGCACGTGTTGTTCCTAGTTTTCACTAGACTAAAAGAGTTAGTAAAAATATGTATCATTGCTTGAATAACCACGAGAGGAACCATAGAAATTCACGGCTCTTCTGTCTAAATTAAGTGAAATATACCTACACTTGAAATTAAAAGAAGTAGAACACTATCTTAGGGAGCTGGCAAAAAGTGCCCAAAAACGTGGCCTACTTGCTTGGTGGTTACTACCACTCTTCCATATTACTACTACTACTAATGACGTCATCCAGCAAAGTTTTGAAACATCGTTAAGGGTTGAAAACTCTTTGCTGAAAAGTAAAATAATATATTAGGACATTAAATGTTAAAATATTATGGATTGACTACAACCAGTCCGGAGACAATATGACCGCTGTAGTCAAAAGGTCGGAAAATCTTGGTAAACAACCGGAAAACCTAAAATAGTGTCAAAATTAAAAGAAGGATGCCTAGAATTTTATATAAGCTTATAAAGTAAATACGTGTATTTCTTTGGAAAAATTAGTTATAAGTAGTAATGCTCAAGCAATTGCTGAGCAAACGCATTTCCAATAAAATTCGTCCGTTTGCCGTCGTCCGCGCAAAAATATTATTTTTCTCATTCCCTCATTTTTTATTTTCTCATTTCCTCCTCACGGTTGTTGTCAGTTACATTTACCTTGCCTATGTGGACCATAGAGTATGCAACTATGGTGGACATACCTTATATTTTGTTTACGTCTATTATACTATAGTACGATACACGGCTATGATCAGTTGACAGCGCGGGAAAATAGTTTAAAGGAACCAATAAGGTTGGCCTGATGTGATATTGAGGGTGTGGTTTAACAACTAGGCCTAATCATGCAGTTCCCATGCTGTCAACTGATTTTAGCCGTGTTTCGTACAATAATTAAATTTTACCTATTAAAACTTGGGTGGGTACATGAGTACTTGTACCATAATTTCAGCCTCGTTTCTGTTCACTCTTAAAAGTGGCGAAGGTTCGGTTACGCTATGCTCGCCTTTAGATTAAAACTCTTGAAGTTCCGAAGTACTACCTAGGATTATGTAGACCTACTCCTTAGTATATGTATAATATATATATATATATATATATATATATTATATATATATATATATATATATATATATATATACTCCTTGGTTCTACGTATTCGATTCTTTCTGCTATTTGGTTGATGTAAAATACATGTAGCTCTCTAACCTTGTGACTCCAATAAATTATTATCTATCTAACTCCATATTTCTTGAGCACGATAATGTAGTATTATCATCAAACTGTACAATTACAAATTTTTATTTTCTTCTTATAATCCATAAATATTAAATAAATATAAGAAATAGATGGCATTTATTATTTACAATACATAGAATGTATATATTAATACTGCTACTGCAATATAAATATCCAGTAATAAATATGATCTTGCCTTGAAGTTAATGTGTTTATCAATTTTATTGGTCTTATTATTAATAAAATTGCATTAATTCATATTATATTATTTTTATGAGTTTGTTTATATTAAATTTAATAAATTTATTACATTGTCTTTACCTTGACCGTAAAGTAGTTATCTATGTAATTGTAGATTTTGTAAATAGGCTGTAAAATTATATTTTATTGGTGCGGGGATTTGGTCATAGACGTGTGAAGCGAGTCTATAATGAATTCTAATAGCAATAAAATCGCTTTTCAGCCATGTTGCATATTTTTTTTAGGGGTCGCTGTCAATAAAATAAAATATAAAAAAAAAATATTTTACTTTATATACTTTACTTACCAATTGCGCCTTCAATGTTAAATTTTACAGCCACCGGACGTAAAGTAAATTTTTATTGCTATAGCTATAAAATCGTTTTTTACTGACATTTTTGAGGGGGTTAACACTTCACACTTAAGTTACACTTAACTTACGGCGGCTTTACTATCGGCCTTAAAAAAAAACCTTTTACTCTGATTGTAATTAACATTTTTTCAGCGTTAGTAAAGTCAAATACAATTTCATTGTCTCTCAAAATCTAAATAATTGCATATCTTTAAACACCTTAAAAGTGTATGTAAATGTAACATGACTTTTAAGTTATTTTTACCGCTTTGGTAGTTATACGTCTCGCTTTGCTCGCTCTAAGCGAGTTCAAAACTAATTTTGCTGCAATTTAATCAACACTTAATAGCCGTGTTGTTTGCTTTACTATCGCCCTTGTATATTCGTATTAGTAATTTTTACAGCTTACCAGTTATAAAGATAGATAAACTCTATGCACTCCTGCATTGCATACAATTCTTTTTTCACCAAGGCATGTGATTTTGTTTCTTAGAGAATTTTTAAAGAGAATTATGTATAAAAGAAGTCGTTTGGGGCAATAAAATAATGTTACACTGTTTTAAGGATTTTCCAATTCAATATAAATTATAAGGGGGCAATGAAATATTTCCTCAAAATCCAAATTTAGGTTAATTAATCGGGTATGGGGTTCTCGGAACTTTTCTTTCCTTTGAAAGAAAACGCTTCAAGGACAAGACAGAATTTAATCTGGTCTCTTTTCGCTTGGGCCTCTCGTTTCGTAGTGTTATGTAGCTTCAGTAGTTGGTGAGGAAAATTTAAAAGTCATTTGATAGAATACAAAAATGTCTGACCTTTTGGTGTTAGGAATCTGTGAAAAGTTATCCTACCTTCGTTGGATTCGAACCTTCAACCATCGTCAGTTCAGATTCAGAATTCAACCTTGAGGCTTAGTGTGTCAGTCATAATTCTTTCTAAGATTAGACATGAATGTTCTAATGCTTCTAAGAAGTTAGTCGAGTTTTATTTGCTTTTGGAAGTGAAGCATTTTTCTAATACTTCTATGATAAATTGAATTATTGTGATTCTTTTTCCTTCTATCATACCGCCTTAAGACATTACAAAGCTTTGTATAGAAAACCTTTGCATTGTGGAGAAATAAGGAAATCTTTGTACTCGGTATTAGGAAATTCCCCATCCTTTCCTCCCAGCATTTCCTGTATACGTTCCATGTCTGCCCCCTCATGTGCATGTTTCTTTTTTGTCATTATTTCCCAAATTTTGACTTAATTGATGTATTATTTAGTAAATTAGCGGTAAATTATTGTATTTAGTTTAACTCACCATCACACAATTTTATTAGTAATGTATGCCATGACAATATGTTATTTCATTCGCATATATAGCTTGTTTATTTACAGACATATATGTAAATATATATTTTTACTATTTTTCCCTGTTTTTATTTTAACTTCAAATAATATTGGTATAAGGAGATACAAAGAAAAAGAAATAATATGACGAATAAAAACGATACGGACGAAAGATGAAGAAAGTGAAGAAGTCCTAAAGGCCAAATTATCTAAAAAAAATGTTATTGATATCTTTTAAATGTTTTTGATATGTTCAAACAGCTATTGATCCACACAAGCTATGGTGTATCTATAAAGACCTAGCGATATCTTCTGATATACGAAACTTGTGTATGTTCAATAAACTAAACATAATATCCAGCGCCCATTTAATATACTTTATAGGTAGTTCAAGCTGCCAAATATGGAACTAAACCTTAATATCTGGGGGCACGGCAATTCCCCAGCCAAGTCTTGATTTATAAGGTACAAGTTTCATATTCGAGGCTGGCTGGCACTGACGAACACCCTTTTCCCGAAGCAATTCGGAGCATTTTCTACCCCCTTATATCTTTTGACCTGGTTATTCTAGAATCTTACAATTTGGCTTACGCAAAGATCATATCAAAGCAATATTACTTGAGAAATTACAATTCTTTATCTTTTATAGAACACGAGAAATTTTGCGTTGAAAATGACTAATTTCGACCCTGACTGACTGACTCATCATAATTCTAAGGCACTTCTAATAATCGTAGAAACTTGAAATTTGAAATGAGGGTAGGGTTTGTTTGGTGAAGCAAGGGAATTGTAAAATTTGCAATATTTTAATTTGATCACCTGAATATTGCCTCTGATATGAAAAATTAGTGGTTTATAACGACTTCATCAACAACTTATAATTCATTATTTGTAACGTGAAAATATATATGTCTAACAATAATATAATGACTGTATTATATAAGTGATGTATTTTTCTTAAATCTTTATCAAGTATGTTAAGAAATTTAAATAATTTAAATTTAAGAGCATATTGTTGATTTCAATATTAAGCATCCATTGTTATAACTATTTCAGATGCAACATGAGTTATTTTACATGTTGGTTTATAAGAAGGGTTCAAGGGTTCGACCACATGTTAGAAAAATGAGTTATATATGTTAGAGAAAATTTTATATATATGTCATCTAAAATTAAAAGAAAATACTATTTATCATGTTTGAAAGTAATACCATTGCGAAGTATAATTTTATAAATTGCAAGAAACTATGCTAAGAGGAAATTACACGATTATAAACAGCTAAATAGGCTTCTAAATCTTTCAATATAAGAAAAAGATTAGTCGACATGTCTAGTCAGGGGATAGAAAAAAAGACTTGGGTTAGAGTTTTGTAAACTTATATTTGTGAAAAAATATTTATTAAGATAGTTCAGGTATTAACACATACTAATGACAGAAATTTAAATGCCATCTAGATTAATTTATATGCCGTCTACATGTGACATAAAAATGGACCAAAAAAGACAGAAAATAGGCTCTTCCAAAATCCACACATTAAGTTCGCTTAAAATCCACACAAATCCAACTTTGCTTCTTAAGTTCAGAAGCAAAGTTAATCGAAATTAATTACAAAAAGCTCGATTTCGACACCGGAGGTCCGGGGTTCGCAGCCCGGGCTATGCTCTAAGATTATATAAATTGTATTTGTATTAAAAAGATTTCGCAAACTTTAATTGATAGTTAGAGGATAGTAGACGCAACCTACCAGAGGTGGTTCCCGCAGGGTGAATACCCTGATAGGCCGAAAGGCCCTAACAAGGGCATTTTATTTTATATTTATGCTTACAAAAAGAAATGAGATCCCAACAAAACACTCCGTGAAAAAATGCAGCCAAGTCTTGCGTAAAAATTTATGATATCATAGTTTACGCCAAGTCTATTTATTCGCTGTTTTCAAAATTCTTGAGAGATATAGATGTTTATTTAATATCCGCGACGTATGCGCTCAAAAGCCTTACAAAGTTTAACAGTAAAGAAAGTTCTGACTTGGCAAGAACGCTAAATAACGAAATTAGAAATAGAATAAATAAATAGATAATACCTATTCAGAATAAAAACTTTCAATATTAATTTGAGGAAGAAATTCATGATTACTTAATTTTACCTCTGCGTTCTGGCCTAGTCAGAACTTTCTTTACTGTTAAATTTTGTAAGGCTTTTGAGCGTATACGTTGCGGATATTGTATGTATGTATGTATGCATGTGTGTGTGTGTGTTATTGTTTAATATAACTTAGATTAAATTGAACACCTTATGAAGTTGCTTTTTGAGCCCGTGCTTATTTATTTTGTGATGTTTATTTTAGGCGGATTTTGTCAAAGTGATAGAGTTTATAAAGTGATTCAATCGGAGAGTTTTTATGTATTAAATCAAATATTATTTCATGTCAGGTTATAGTCTGGCATTGACGTCATTGCAAGAAAGAATAGAGAATTTGCTATGTTAGCCGCCTATACCGAGTCCTGCAATGACGTCACATGTCATTCAAAAAAAATCAGGTTATAACCTCCGAATGCATTTGGTTTGTTTATATCAAGGATGTTGAATAAAGGGGATGACGCACTAAGTCGAATTGCCATTCAACAAAGTGACCCCATCGAAAATCAAAACATAGAGAAGAATTCAACACGAAACACACGTCAAAAACCAACTGCACATGCTTGGTACGAACTGCGCATGCTTATGATCCTTAAAACAGCGCAGGTCTTAAAATTTAGAGGCAAACTTAACTCTCAATGGGTTTCCCATTGTTTTGCTTGCGAAGGTTATAAACAAATTGAAATAAGTTCATACTTTTTTTACTGTTTTTTGTTCATATTGCTTAAAATTAAGAACATTAAAGAAAATTAAGAACATTACAACCAAAATTGAATCTTAAAAACTAGCAAAACATTTCACAAGGCTAAAAAAAGACAAAATTTTAAGCCATTTAACTTACTCTCTAAGAAAAGTAAACGGTAAAGCTTCAATTACTCTCACTAAAGTGGCTACCTAGAGTCCAAAATGTAAAATATAAGCACAAATGACTTGACAAGCACCAAATGTAACAGTAACGAAAGCACTGAAGAAAGTTGAGAAGCAAACTCGACAACCAAGAATTGTATAACAACTTAGCTACATAACCTCCGTTTGACGCCTTTTTTAATTATAACCTAAGGGAAGGTAAGTTTGCTCCTATTTCTCTATCTCATACAACTTCCATGGGGTCAGAAATGTTCCTCAATGCGTCATCCCCTTTATTCAACATCCTTGGTTACATCGAATTGAATTACCTTATTAATTTCAAACATCTTGGGATTTAGTCAAATACTGAATGAAGAAGCATATTAAGCCCTTCATATTTATTTGTTGTTCTTTATCCTGCCCTAAATTAATCTAACAACTTTATGATGGTGCTTATTGAGAAACATCATATTTAAGCCTTATTGTTACTTGTGGCCTAGATTAATCTAAATACTGTAAAAAGGTGTTTATTGAGCCCGTCATATTTATTTGTTGTTGTTTATTAAAGATAAGAATGATTTGGAACATTAGTCTATAGATGGTAACTTGTATATTAAGTAATGTTTACTAAAGAACTTTCTAATTCTTAGTATGTCTTGTATGAACTTAACTGTTACAGTCTGATCAATTTGGAGCTAGGCTTCTTAATTGAATCTTAACATTATTTAATTAACGTCTTGTTTAACCAATAATTATAAGAATAATAGTAATGTTACTAAAATTTGATGATTTGTTATAACCCAGAGGAGAAATGTCCGACTTTTCTCATTTCTTCTTCTTTTTTAGAGCTTTTGCAAATAAGAAAAAAACTTACCATTCCTGACTCTAAAAACAAAGAAGTTAGCCTGAAAAAGTGGGTGAAACCTGAAACACAACCCGGAAATCGGATTTTTCCTTTAATTATTTTTTTAACAAAAACCATCCTTGAAGAATGCTTCTCAATATCTTTGGTATGATAGTTTCCGAGAAAAATATATGATTTCTAGTAAAGCATATATATATATATATATATATATATATATATATATATTTATATATATATATATATATATATATATATATATATATATATATACCAGTTTTGGTGCCTATCTACTTACGACTTACCTACTTAAGTCATTAATTACGGGCCTTCGGCCCGTTAGCCGCTACGCGGCCTCGGCGCTTCGCCTCGTCCGCTCCGCGGCGTCGGCCCACCGGGCCGCTTCGCGGCCCGGGGGCCTCCCTGTGGCCGCTTTGCGGCCACATTGTTGTTGTTTTGTATTATGTGTTGTTTCATTATTGTTCTTGTTACATGGCATTTTGCCATGTATCTAGCGAATTTTCACAGCCTCTCCACACAGGCCCGCTTCGCGGGCCTGAGTTGCTTTCTCACAAACTTGATTTTACTAATTGAGATTTTATTAATACTCTATTATTAATAGTATGCTATAATATTAAAATTAAGAAGCATTTATAAACAAAAATATATTATTCATGATTTTTGTTTTTAAATAAAAATACCGTTTCCGTCACTAAAGATTGTCAGATTGAGCTGAAACCGGTCGCAATGGTTTTAGAATGACTTCGACCATATAAAGACAACTTCAACTCTTACTTACATTTATGATTGTTTATAGAATTTAAAGAAAAATGTCAATTTTTTTTTGTAAAACAAAATTGTTTATTGAGTAAATCTTAAGGTGAAAAAAAATATATTCATGATTATTTAAAATAAAAATACCGTTTGCGTCACTTAGGATTGTCCGATTGGCTAAAAATTTAGCTAATTCTTTTAGAATAAACTTCGACCATATAAAGACTACTTCAGATGTTCTTCTTTACATGGGTCTGCTTAGCTCAGCGTGGTTCAGTGGAAGCCATTTTTGCCCTGTTCTCTCTGGGACAGTAGGCTTACATGATGGAGCAAGAGGTAGAGGTATCTCTTTTTATACTATATCCCCACCCTCTAAACACTACTGAACTCAACAATATCGTACGAGTCTTTGACCAAGACGTATACATATATACAAGATTATATATATGTATACCAATTGCGCCATTTGTGATGGTTCGATTGAGCTGAAATTGGTCTTAATCGATTTCAGCTAGCCGTCTACCTAAATACTAGATACCTTGTTTTAAAGCCATTTTAAGTTTCAAAAAATTTTTTTTTTTCATGACGTCATAACTTTGGTTGATGACGTCATAATGTATTTATAAACAATAGGCCTCGTAACCTCCTCAACATCTCGCGATTTGCAAAGTTTTCGTTTCAATTTGAGAACGCCTTCGAGAGTTATCGTTCGCCATACGAAAGGGTAGAAACTCTTACATACATATATATATATATTATATATCATTATATATATTATATATATATATATATATATATATATATATATATATATATATATAATATATATATTATATATATATACATATATATATAAACTTTCGGACAAATATTTTTGTTATCAGGAAGCCAATAGGAACCGATTCCACTCACTCCCACCCTCAACTTCCGTCATCCGAACAACCTCATAAGCGTCATTTTCATTATGAAAATTCGCTAAAAAATATAAAAATATTATCAAATGAAAAAGTTGTTACAGATGTTAATTATTATGGAGTAGGATTACTTTAATTCAAAAAGTAAATTAATTCAAAATTAATTAATTTGCGGATTAAAATTAATTGTAATTAAAATTAATTCACAAGTAGAAAAAAAGTGTTGTAGATTAGCACAAACTGAGCTTTGTATGACTCTGTCTAAAATGTAGTGTAGTGTTGATTATACAAAATCGAGCATAGTTTTGCACAACCTATGTTATTCTCTTTGAAAACTCCATGCATATTGAGAGCACTCTATGCATATTGAGAGCACTCTGTGCATATTGAGAGCACTCTGTGCATATTGAGAGCAAAGTAAAAGTGCTACTATTGCGACTATGAAGCAAAAACCGTAAACCTGAGCAATGACTGCATAGGTGTGCATAAAGGCAAGCAATTCCAAGGAAATCATAAAGGCAAGCATTGCCAAGGAAAGCATAAAGGCAAGCAATGCCAAGGAAAGCATAAAGGCAAGCATTGCAAAGGAAAGCATAAAGGCAAGCATTGCAAAGGCAAGCAATGCCAAGGAAAGCATAAAGGCAAGCATTGCAAAGGAAATTCACCCGGTTTGTGGAAAACTGCACCAGAATGATTTCATAATATTATTCTCTGTAGTTAAAATTACAATTAAATTTGTAATAATTTAAGTTTGAGTATTTCATAAGATGATTACAGAGAGTTCAGAAGTGGTTATTTACGGGTCAGTAGGAAATCGTGTCTGGACTCTAAACCGAATTATAAAATCTCATTTTCGTTTATAATGGACAGCTTGTTTAGTAGATATACTTTATTACTATCCTGTTAACTCTTAACTTATGATTACCTAATAAAACAAAACTGGGTGCTGAGTACCTCGGTACTCTTGGACACAAATCCGGACTTGCTTCTTTTCATAGATTGTCATGTTCACTTAAATTATTACTTGGGTCTCGCAATGCTCTACCATAGGCATGTCTAGCTAGCCTAGACATGCTCGCAATGTCTAGGCTATGATTTCGGACTCGTTTCGTGTGTTTTCTTAGACCCGAAGCTGAAAATGTTATTACTTCAGTCTCGCTATGCTTGACGTCAGAATTACCAGGTAACCAAGTATCTTGGGTGTTTATAACTTAAAATTAAAGCTTAGAAAAGTAATATAGCAAGTAGTCATTCAATCAAATAATAAGGTTATACTTTTATTAGGCTAGATTTGTATTAGTTTCAATTCTTTATGAAAATATTAGTATTATATTTTATCATTAAATCATATGATTGATAAATTTAATTTATTAGCGGTAAAAGATCACGATTTTGATAAATGTAAACAAACTTTTATTTGTACATTTTGACACAAATGTACATCAAAAACAAATGTTCAACAAATGTAGTGAATCGATCGACTAAATTTAATTATGCTATTAGTTGCAATGTTAGAAATATCGACTTTCATATTATCAAAACTTTGACAGCCTTTAACTTGCTTGATGTTTTCTTACGTACGAGTTATCGTCTGATAGCTTATAACATAAAGAACTAGTAGTCGATAATTCGATAGTTATTCAACTTTTAGTTTGTATGTTATAACTATATATTGGTACCACCAGATTGTATAAAAAAAGTTCTTTACATTTGCTTTAAAGCTGTTAAAAATCACGAAGTTTTATCGCAAAAAATCAAATTAACAAAACATACAATCAAAGTCAAAACACTTGGGCCCATATTCAGAATATGTAGCCCATATTTATTTACAAATCTCTCCTAGGTTGTTCCTAGCTTTCTTCCTAGCTTTCTCCTAGGTTGTTCCTAGCTTTCTCCTAGGTTGTTTCTAGTTTTCTAGGTTGTTCCTAGCTTCTCCTAGGTTGTTCCTAGCTTTCTCCTAGGTTGTTCCTAGCTTTCTCCTAGTTGTTTCTAGTTTTCTCTAGGTTGTTCCTAGCTTTCTCCTAGGTTGTTCCTAGCTTTCTCCTAGGTTGTTCCTAGCTTTCTCCTAGGTTGTTTCTAGTTTTCTCCTAGGTTGTTCCTAGCTTTCTCCTAGGTTGTTCCTAGCTTTCTCCTAGTTGTTCTAGTTTTCTCCTTAGGTTGTTTCCTAGCTTTCTCCTAGGTTGTTCTAGCTTTTCTCCTAGGTTCCTAGCTTTCTCCTAGGTTGTTCCTAGCTTTCTCCTAGGTTGTTCCTAGGCCTAGTTCCTAGCTGTTCCTAGCCTTTTCTTAGCCTAAAGTTAGGAAAAAGCTAGGAGAAACATAGGAGGAGTCTCTTCTTAGACCTTGGGAGGGTTAAAATGCACTAAAATGGATACTAAAAGCTAGGAGGAAGCTAGGAAGAACCTGGGAGAGGGTTTTTTATCATTCTGATTACGGCCCTTAGACTTTAGATCACAATTTTACATTGAGGTCGAGCATAGCGAGACCGAAGTTATACTACCTAAATATTATTATTATCATAAAATTCTTAGGAAGAACGAAGCGAGCCTGAAGTTGTAAGTTAAGTCCGAAGTACTCTGTATACTATTTATTTTATTGTAAGAAAATGATAAATTGGATAAGTTGGTTTTAACATAATCTGAAACAGAATGTAAAGTGTTAATCCGATATCTGTTCTCTAACAGCGTCAATTGTTACATAATACGGTTAATCTTTTCGCAATTGCCAACAGAAACAATATTTCTGGAGGCTTTGGGGGGGGGGTGCTTTGTTATGGAATAAACATTAAGCTCCATTCAACTCCCCTCAACTACCAGTTTTTATTTCGTTAACAGAATCGTGTTTTTGCAAAAAAAATAAAGCAAAGTACGGGATTACTGGTAATTTTTTTATGATTTTCATTTATTCTGGAAAATCCAATAGAAATGTGTTCAAGGTTTCCTCGCTCTGTCGTTTCGATGCGAATTACGTTGATTTATTTAGGTCTTAATATAGTTTAGTCGCTTAGCCCTAAACCTATGTTTATTTTAGACTTAACTACATTTAGTCTTTTTTACCTAAACCTAGGTTTATTTTAGATTTAACTACATTTAGTCTTTTTAATCTAAACCTAGGTTTATTTTAGATTTAACTACATTTAGTCTTTTTAACCTAAACCTAGGTTTATTTTTAGATTTAACTACATTTAGTCTTTTATCTAAACCTAGGTTTATTTTAGATTTAACTACATTTAGTCTTTTTAACCTAAACTAGGTTTATTTTAGATTTAACTACATTTAGTCTTTTAACTAAACCTAGGTTTATTTTAGACTTAACTAGGTTTTTTCACCTTGGTCTAAACCAAGATATATTTTGTTGTAACTCCGTGTCAACCTTTAGTAACAAGTTATATTATTTTAAATAAAAGTATTAAGGCAGGAAGAGATATTTAACAAAATTAAATAATCGGGTACGGGGAACCTCGGGACTTTTCCTTACCGCATAGAATTTGCTACGCTATCCTCATTACTTCAGACTCGCTTTCTCTCGTCCTCAGATTACAAAAATCCCCCAAATGTATTCTGCAACACGTCGTCGGACGCGCTTCGCTCGTCCTCAAACAGTAAATACATTAGTTTTATTCCAATCGTCAACCATCCACACACTCACCTCGCTCAATGCTGCTTAACTTCTATGATCGAACAAAAACCGTAAATATACTAGCCGTATCGAAATGAAATTTAGTATACTTTACTGAAAGGGAAACACTTATACCAAATTTGAACTTAGTAGGATTATTTTTTTCTCTTCAACAATTTATAAAAAACTTATACTTACAAGTTATTCGATAAAACTTGACCTAATGATGATAATGAGACGAGTCTTTGCAGATTTATTGGTCCTATACAGTGCTTACTTCATGAGAGCTAAATTTCAAATTGATACCTTTTATTTACTTGTTTACAATCCCACTACGTATTCATTCGTCGGGAAGTAATTTTGCCTTGAAATTTAAAAATAAATAGCTGTGTAATGATCTGCGCTTGCTAGCATGCGCAGTTTGTGCCAAGCATGTATAGTTTGTTTTGACATGTGTTTTGAGATAGATTCTTCTCTATTTTCTATCCTCAATGGGGTGCATATATTATAGTCATTTTAAATGTTTTTAAAACTCTTTTGTAGAATGGTAAATAATTCTAAAGACATTTCACGTCGACATTCCATATTTTTTTGTAGTTGTGTATTGAAACTTTAGCATTGAAAGAGACTAATAGCAGCCGTAAAGTTGAATCAAGTCTGCATGGAAGCCTAACTCTATTAATGGCCGATATCATTGTTTTCAATTTATTATTCCATGAATTATTCTTTTACTCTTTTAAGGGGGAGAAAACAAAAGTGAATGTATGAATAGGGGGAAAATACAAAGCTGAGGGGGCAAAGTGCTGGAGTAAATGTGAACTTGCAGGAAAAGTGAAATTGCGTGAGTGTGAGAATTTAGCGGGAGAGGGGTGTGTGGAGGGAAAAAGGGACAGGAAGTGAATGAAACGTATTGTGACCAAAAATAACTCTAAAAACCACTCGTTTATTAATTATTTTACCCAAAATAAAAACTTCACTCCGAAAATTGAAGTTTTTGAAAACGACTTTTTTCTAAAAAAAATTAGAATTGGTTATTTTGTAGACGAGGATGATAGGAAATGGCAAGCGAGGAGTGCTAAATGAAAAATTGATTGAAAATTCAGGATGTTGAATTTTTTGTCCCCTCCCCTTCTCCGAGTGGTGTGAAAGGGTCCTTCTGTTTTAAAGAACAGCCTCCTCTTTGGGATAAATAATGTTTTATCCCATGCTGTAGCTTTAAATCATCTGGTACTTATGAATTAAAAAAATATATTTATTTTAATTCTTGAAATTAAAATCAAATAGGTCTAGAAAATGTTGTCCAGGAATAAGTAAAAATCATTGGGCTGTTATATAATACAAAATGAAAACAGATTTTTGAAGGTAACAGTCCTTTAAATAAATTTATGTTCCTGAGTAGAGCTTCAGCTGAGCCGCAGTGACAAAATGAAGCTGGTTTTCTTATTGATTTCACTAGATCTTGTCAGTGCTGCAAGAATCTTGCTTTACTTACTCTTTTTGAAACGGAGATTATTATCATTTGATGTTAGAGAAACATTTTGTTATACAAGCCTCGTGATTCGTTTAGGGTATATTATCTTTGCTTGAGAGGAAGAAAAATAAATACATCTAAAAATATCAAAAATTTGTAAAAAAAAAGCGTGATACACATAACTTTGTAGAGCGAACAGGACGAAAAATGTCGACCATATGCTTGATTGCGCTGCGTGTTTTGCTCGAGTGTTAGGATTCCAGGGTCCATCTTGCTGCGAAGTAGTTTCATTTTAGAATACATTGCATCAAAGTGAACAATTCAAAGTTAACCAAAACCAATGAGCCTGGTTATTTCATACAACTTAATGAAAGAAAATACAAATTATCTTGATAATAATTAGGAACTTGTACCCAAAAAATATAATTGGTATAGAATGTCGGAAGTTGTACAAGAGCATCAGACAGAAGGTGGGGATGAACTCGGTGCTGGCATCTAGTGGCAGCTCTGAAACTAACTCTCCCTGCCACATTCTTCCCACTTTTAAGTTAATAAGTCATCTTGTTCTTTATTGCCATTTTTACGACACAAGCAAATATTTTGATTTATCTATATTTGTGCCAAATGTAGTTACCTGAAGATGAGACGACTGTGGCAAATTCTCGTAGTTGGCATGTTGAAACTACCAAATTACAAACTAGCGCTCCTGTTAACTGGCTACGGAACTAACCTTTTCTTGTCCGAAATAATAAATTTCAGGACCATCTTTCTGTATGTCTTATATCCTTTGCTTGAACCTAATATTTAGGGACACTCCCTAGGAGGGTGGTGACATAGTCTGGAGACCCAAAATCTTTACTTTACCATATTAATGTTGGGTAATATGGAGTCCAAATTATTCCGGGTCTCCAAGAAACGTCATACTCCCCAGTGCCGAAGGGAAAAGACGGAACCCTACCTCTATATTAATTCACCTAGAGTCTTTAGCTCTGTGGACGAAAGTGACTATTTCTGTGGACTTTGCTTCCGCTAAACTACTCTACTGACTACTGATCGCTACTCTTCTACTACTCCTCTTCCTCCCACTACTACTAATAAAAGACCTTCCTCTTCGAGGTATAACTAACTACTGACTCTATTTCCTACAATTATTATAAAGGTAAACTCAAAAAACTTGCTGTGCAAGTCAAAATAAAGACTTGGTCCTCGCTTCCACAAGCTATACAACGATATTAAACTGTCGATTTTCCTAATTATTATAGTTAAAACCAGAAATTATATATTAATTTAATTATTTACTTATAAAAAAGTAAATCCGAATGTGAAGAAGAGTACAGAGGTACCATGTACCTGATTTTTTCAGTTTATCTCTTCCCGATAAAACTTTTAAAGCATAAATATATTAAATATATTATAAATATATTAAATATTAAACTGTCATTTTCCTTATTATTATAGTTTAAAACCAGAATTATTATATTAATTGAATTATTTACTTAGTAAAACCTACAATTTGTTTATGAAATAATTATTGAAATTAATTTTATTTTAATAAATTTACACCATGAAAATGAAGCTTTCGAGGTTGTTTATATATATATTATATATAATATAATAATTATATATATATATTATATATATATATATATATATATATATATAAAAACAGAGGTACCATGTACCTGATTTTTTCAGTTTATCTCTTCCCGATAAAACTTTTAAAGCATAAAAGAGATTTGGACAACAAATGGGTTCAAATCCGTTTTAATACAAAAATAGAGATATATTTTTATTTGTTTAATCGAGTATAGAGCTATAAAAGACTGACCGTGTAGAGTAGTCCCTCCACTCTACTATACAGCTATTTATTATTCACATTCTCTCCACATAGAATAATAGAGAGATCGCTTTCCCACCACTTTTCCATTATTGAAAAAATGCTCAATCAAAAGAGATATATGATTTAAAAAGAAATGAAATATGCATAAATAAATATTTCAAGATTTATATAAATAAATCAATGCTCTAATATGAAAAAAATATTTGAGTAAACATATATTTAACTAACTAAATAAAGATCCCATCACAAACATAGAAATAAACTAAAGGATAAAAGTACATAAATGACACAATATAATTGTGCGGGAGCCACCTAGGAAATGTATCCAGCAATGCTATGTTGTAATGCAATGCTGCATCTGGCAACTGTTCTATCATTCGACATTCGTCATCATTGATGGCTCGACATATGTTTTGTCCCACTCTGTTTCGTTACTCTAACTCATCAGGGTGCGACAGAGCCTGAACTCACTCTATTGTGTCAACTATTCATGTTTTGCAAAACTCGGTAGTATCAAATGATATATGTTTTGCTTGCCATGCATGATGGCGGTAATAGAGCACCGCTCGTCTCTGGTAAATACTTCACAATATATTTTCGGAATTTTAATGGAAGGTGTGAGTTCAGGCTCTGTCGGCGCCCTGATGAGTTAGACGTAACGAAACAGAGTGGACATGACCATTATGTCGAGCATCAATGATGATTGAATGTCGAATGATGGAACAGTTCCCAGATGTAGCATTGCATTTTGCTTGTTACATTTTCTAGGTGTCTCTCGCACAATTATATCGTGTAACTATTCATGTTTTGCAAAACTCGGTGTATCAAATGATATTATGTACATAAATGGTAGCATGAATCTATGTGAGACATTATGCATATAAGTCTAATGTAGGTCTCATAGGTCAATATGCATATCACGTCAACTTCAAGTTCGTACCTGCAACTGTTGGCCAGTATTGAACCCGCAGTTACTTATCCAAGTACTGGCCTTGCTAAATGTCCCTTAACTTTCAAGATCTAAAAAGAACGATTCTGACCTTACGACCAATGTGGTAGGCTATGGGATACTTTTTATTGGTTTATTTGTATTTTATAGTTCTGGTGCTGTAAGGAAGGTAATAGAAAGCCCGCTAGTGAAAAATAATTTAAATAAAATTCGTTCTTATTTAAACAAATACGAAAGTTAATTAATTAAAATTTCTACAATAAAAAAGCTTCTAAATTTGTAATTAAGCTTTCATATAGCATAACATTGTTATACATTTCCCTCCTTTTATAAGAGATAGGAAATCAATATTTGCATGGAGTTTAGACTTGGTTCTGATATTTCTCGAAAACGACGAAAAAAATGTGTAAACTTGCTCTTCTATTGGTTCAGGTTTGTACTTAAAGGATGTGAAGTATAATGTTTTGAGCAGAGTAAATATAATTCAAGCTCAAGGTAAAGATTTTTGTTGTAATTTATTATATTTAAAAAGTTTTTTTATAAGTTAACGATCTCTAAACTACATTAAGTAAACATAGACTCGGGTTGAGGCGCCCTTTAAGACGGTTTGAATAAGGGCTCTAAGGATAAGTGCGTCCTGAGGAAACCCGGGGAAAGTGTAGGATGGCTGGGAATTTCCCGGTAATTTGTATCTGGTAGGTGGTTAAAAACGTTAGAGGTAGTTAAGACAGGTTTACATCGTTAAGCGATAACGAGGACTTGGTTTAGATAACATTAAGTGCTTATCTAGTCGTTAAGATGTGCCAACTCTCTACTCTCTACTACTCTCTCCAGATATTCCTCTCTTTTTAAAGTCGAAATCTAAACGGTGATATAAATCAAAGTTTTACTTCCCCTTACTAAAATAGCTCATTTTTCCTTTAAAAATTCGCTAAAAAGGAAATACATAAAGCTTTGTATTAGTAAAATATGGCTCTTGGTTTCGCTATTTTATTTTTTATAGGATGGGGAAGCGATGTAATTAAGGCTATTTATTTTGCTCTTAAATATTACCTCAAATTATTAATTATCTCTGCAGGTATCTCAGTGATTCTGAGGATGAACAGTAACATAAACAGGTTGATAAGTAGATTTTATTACTTAACATACATAACAATCTGTTCAACCAATCGGAAACCATTATATTCATTATGTTGATGTTTATCCTCCTTGCCTGATCTCACACTGCAGGAGTATTGGTCGATATCTCTACGTAGTAATAGTTATGTAATCACTTTAACCAATCAAAAACCAGTATATTTCTTATGCTAATGTTTACCCTCCTCGCCTAATCTCACGCTAATGCAGTGTATTGGTCTATGTGTCTTCGTAACCTACATCTGATTAACCAATCAGAAACCAGTTTATTCGTTATGCTGTTATGTACCATCTGCAGTGCTAAGTTAAAAATTTGTAATTTTCTGTTACTCATATCTTGTGAACTACATGAATAAATAAATAAATAAATATATAAAAATAACAAGCGAATATATGAGTTTTCCCATTCATATTAAACTAGCTCTCTCCTACACGACGACAAAGTTATTAAAACCTAAGTTTGTGAAATCAACTCAAAAAGCACTATATCTGAGATAATCGGCTAAGTTCGAAGCATAGTGTAGTTAAGTCCCAACATAGAGTAACTTACTAAGTCTGATATTATTTATTCAGCAAGGTGTTAAAGCTTTCTGACTTGACACCTCTGAGAAGTATCAGATATCTGAAATATACTCCAACTTCCTTTCAATAAGACACTCGTATTTAGTTTTATAATCTTTTACTATTTGCGTTACTTTCTGTCTTTTTGTATTTTATAGAATTTTTTTGCTTCAGACTTTTTTTGGGAATATTTTGGGATTGTTGATTCCCTCGGGGCTCTAGCGAATCTTCATTAGATAATGATGCTTATCTCATTGTACTTTGCACTTTATGATGCATTTTTACTTTTCCTCATTTATACGTACGGTATATAGGAAAAGTATTGTGTTTGCAAAAAAATCCAAAACCGAGATGAAAAAGGAATTATGCTTTTCAAGCGTTTTAAGGGCTCCTGAGTGGTTTTTTCAAAGTTGTCTGTTTGTATGTGTGTGTGTGTGTCTGTCTGTTATCGTCATTGCGCCCAGTATATGCTAGAGAGTTTAAATTATGCAAAAAAATCAGTCTGCCGCTGTAGTTGTGCTATTCGGAAATTTTTTTTATGACGTCATTACCCGCAATAATGACTAAGCAACAATTTCGGAAAATCATAAAACACGGAAAAATTATGCGATCTGATTGAAATTAGGCACGCGTGTAGCCATGTATAAGAAGTTTTATCTCATTATCAGCATTAGTTCAATTTTTATCAAATTATTTGTATACGTTTTTTAAAAAATTGTAAAAAATCAAAAAATATTCCAATTAAGTTGAAATTTAGTACAAGTGTACCTCTTTGCGTAATAAATAAGTGTACTAAGTTTCGCTATAATACAACAGGTCTATCTATGATTTTTGGTGGATCATAAAATGTAAGCAGCATTGAGTGTGTTCATAGTGCCTGGATAAATGACCACTGGGAATGAAACGAGCGAAGCGAGTCCGAAGCTAGGAGGATGAGCGTAGCGAATCTGATGTATTGAGGAAAATTTCTGAGGTACCCCTTACCCAATTTTATTTTATTTCTTTCAACAACCTTACACCTATAAGAATATTTAAACACAATCTTTCACTAATGTGTTCTGTTCGAGGTGTTTTAAAGTTAAAACCTACATAACAATCTGTTTAACCAATCGGAAACCATTATATTCATTATGTTGATGTTTATCCTCCTTGCCTGATCTCACACTGCAGGATTATTGGTCGATATCTCTTACGTAGTAATAGTTATGTAATCACTTTAACCAATCAGAAACCAGTATATTTCTTATGCTAATGTTTACTCTCCTCGCCTCATCTCACGCTACTGCAGTGTATTGGTCTATGTGTCTTCGTGTTCTGTTGGAGGTGTTTTAAAGTTTTTAAAACACAGCGTGGTATGGCTCATGCTCCCTGATTATCTGCAGAACGAGAGTCTCCTGCCGTATTTATGAAGAGTTGAACTGAACATTCAGTGGCTAAATATTATTACAGTACATAACATGGAACCTTCAGTGTTTTAGTTCTATGTCCTATGGTTCAAACACCAACTCCATAATGTCACTCGGCAGCATAACGATACGATGTCTACAAAACGTAACAGCTAAAGTGAAATGTAATTAAAGCCAGTAAGTTTCTTTAGGTCTAAAGCTCGTTCTGCTTACTTGACTCTAATTTATAGTTGTGTAGTTTTAACTAACATTTATCTGTCTCTCTACCATTACCTTGTGTTTTTTTCTCACTTCTTTGTGATTATTTTGTTTTGTTAATTTATTATACTTTTTTCATGTTAACATAGTCTTAATTACTTTCGTAATTATGAATCAAAAGTGTAATTTTATACGAAACTTTTTTTCTCTTTTTTTTTGTGTCCTGTAGATTATAATCTGTCCCTTTAGTTCATAATATTTTTAAGCTCTGGAGCCCCAGGCCTGTCAGCAATAATGTCCTTAGTGAATTTGTATTGTAATATGACTGAAAGGTGCTTTTCTAAGTATTGAAATCTGCTTCTCATTACAAAGTTAATTTTAAGTATGCTACCTATATAATGGACATTATAAACAACTAGATACTCTGTTGGTCGGATTAGCAACAATTTTTTAGGAAAATGCTGAAGATCTTATTATTGTTCTTTGATAAGGCAAACCAGGTATGGGGTTTTTGCAGCGATTTTTAACTCTCTTCATCCTTTGGTTATGTCTCATAATATGTTTAATATTTCGATTGCACAATAAAGAAAATAACAAAAATATAACTTCATTCTATAAAATCTATAATTTTCGATTCTCATTCAAATTTTCTTTCTTGTTAATTTTACAAAATGAGAAACAGTTTAAAAATTGTTCCATTGTCCGTACTCTGATTAAATGGCTCTCTAGTTTGTTCCATTGTACATTCTCTGATTATGGTGCTTTATTTTTGATTTAATTTGTAAATATAAAACAGTGATTAAAATTTAATAAACGTCGTTAAAATTGAAAGGCGTGATACAATGCATGGAACTATACACCTACGCCTGCCTACGTTGGTTATTTGTCCCGGTAAATTCTTCTGAGGTCTAACACAGTCTTGGGCTTGCAACAATAGTCTCCAACTTAACCTTCTATCTTCTTACCTTCTATATTCTATGAATGTAGTCATACTCTATATTTGTTACTTTCATGTAACCAATATAATATCCCTTTACTTAGAGATTAAAGGGATTACCCTTGTTCGATGAAGTGATTCCTTAGGTGTCAAAACTCCCGGCAGATTTAAACATTTTTTCCCGAGGTTTAATCCAGGTATTTATGAAGGTAATTTCTGAGGCGAAGTCGAGGAAATGAAACATATTATTCGTGCCGTTTACAATTTATTTTACTGTCAGAAAGGAAGACATAGCAATCAAATTAACAAAACTAAAAGACTTTTTTTCTGTATTTCAATAAATTGTTTTAATAGGTAAAGAAATATTACGTTTTATGCTTTTGAAATTTCTTTCCAGCTTCAATTATTGCGAAACGTATATTTGATGTCAACTGAACCTACTAATTTGTTTCCAATTATTTGAATTTTCTTCGCAATTTTATCAAATGAAGTATCATTTAAAAATATTTGTAAAATTAGTTGAAAATACATTAAATTGGAGAAGATTTGATAATCGGTTTCCTGTGTTAACTGGGAGCAAATTACATGCGATGCTATTTTCTAAGATACGGGTTATTGTTCTGTTTATCTTGCTTCAGCTTTATTGTTAACATTTGCCTGCATTTGTATTCCATCAAATTCTCTGATTCCGTTCTTACTTTACTTTATCTACCATCTTTGAACGGGGTTAAAATTGAGCTACAATTAACGTAGCTTTTAGGTATCTAAGCTTTTGGATAACGTAGTTTTAGGTAACTAAGCTTTTGGATAACGTATCTTTTAGGTAACTAAGCTTTTGGATAACTTAGCTTTTTGATAACTTAGCTTTTTAATCATGTATATTTTAGGTGACTAAGCTTGACGATGACTTATTTTTTTGATGCCGTAGCTTTTAGGTATCTTACCTTTTTGATAACTTAATTTTTTAATAACACTGCTTTAAGGTGACTAAGCTTTTTGATAACATTGCTTTAAGGTGACTAGGCCTTTTGATAACATTGCTTTAAGGTAAGCATTTTGATAACATAAGCTATTTTGATAACATTGCTTTAAGGTGACTAAGCCTTTTGATAACATTGCTTTAAGATGACTAAGCATTTCATAACTTACTTCTTTTTTAATTACATTGCTTTAAGGTGACTAAGCATTTGATAACTTACTTTTTAATTACATTGCTTTAAGGTGACTAAGCATTTGATAACTTAGTTTTTTTAATTACATTTTTAAGGTGACTAAGCATTTGATAACTTAGTTTTTTTAATTACATTGCTTTAAGGTGACTAAGCATTTGATAACATTGCTTTTTATAACATTGCTTTAAGGTGACTAAGCATTTGATAAATTGCTTTAGGTGACTTAAGCTTTGATAACATTGCTTTAAGGTGACTAAGCCTTTTAATTACATTGCTTTAAGGTGACTAAGCATTTCATAACTTACTTTTTTAATTACATTGCTTTAAGGTGACTAAGCATTTGATAACTTAGTTTTTTAATAACATTTCTTTAAGGTGACTAAGCATTTGATAACTTACTTTTTAATTACATTGCTTAAGGTGACTAAGCATTTGATAACTTACTTTTTAATTACATTGCTTTAAGGTGACTAAGCATTTGATAACTTACTTTTTTAATTACATTGCTTTAAGGTGACTAAGCATTTGATAACTTACTTTTTTAATTACATTGCTTTAAGGTGACTAAGCATTTGATAACTTAGTTTTTTTAATAACATTTTTTTAAGGTGACTAAGCATTTGATAACTTAGTTTTTTTAATAACATTTCTTTAAGGTGACTAAGCATTTGATAACATTGCTTTAAGGTGACTAAGCCTTTTGATAACATTGCTTTAAGGTGACTAAGCATTTTGATAACTTACATAACTAAGCATTTGATAACTTACTTTTTTAATTACATTGCTTTAAGGTGACTAAGCATTTGATAACTTAGTTTTTTTAATTACATTGCTTTAGGTGATAAGCATTTGATAACTTAGTTTTTTTTAATAACATTTCTTTAAGGTGACTAAGCATTTGATAACTTACTTTTTTAATTACATTGCTTTAAGGTGACTAAGCATTTGATAACTTACTTTTTTAATTACATTGCTTTAAGGTGACTAAGCATTTGATAACTTACTTTTTTACATTGCTTTAAGGGACTAAGCATTTGATAACTTACTTTTTTAATTACATTGCTTTAAGGTGACTAAGCATTTGATAACTTTAGTTTTTTAATTAACATTTTTTTTAAGGTGACTAAGCATTTGATAACTTGTTTTTAATAACATTTCTTTAAGGTGACTAAGCTTTTTGATAACATTGCTTTAAGGTGACTAAGCCTTTGATAACATTGCTTAAGGTGACTAAGCATTTCATAACTTACTTTTTTAATTACATTGCTTTAAGGTGACTAAGCATTTGATAACTTACTTTTTTAATTACATTGCTTTGACTAAGCATTTGATAACTTAGTTTTTTTAATAACATTTCTTTAAGGTGACTAAGCATTTGATAACTTACTTTTTTAATTACATTGCTTTAAGGTGACTAAGCATTTGATAACTTAGTTTTTTTAATAACATTTCTTTAAGGTGCTAACATTTGATAACTTACTTTTTTTTACATTGCTTTAAGGGACAAGCATTTGATAACTTACTTTTTTAATTACATTGCTTTAAGGTGACTAAGCATTTGATAACTTAGTTTTTTTAAATTACATTGCTTTAAGTGACTAAGCATTGATAACTTAGTTTTTTTAATAACATTTCTTTAAGGTGAAAGCTTTTTTGATAACATTTCTTTAAGGGTGACTAAGCCTTTTGATAACATTGCTTTAAGGTGACTAAGCATTTCATAACTTACTTTTTTAATTACATTGCTTTAAGGTGACTAAGCTTTTTGATAACGTAGTTTTAGGTAACTAAGCTTTTGGATAACGTATCTTTTAGGTAACTAAGCTTTTGGATAACTTAGCTTTTTGATAACTTAGCTTTTTAATCATGTATATTTTAGGTGACTAAGCTTGACGATGACTTATTTTTTTGATGCCG